>JAECMU010168973.1:0-10929 GCA_016106625.1 Dracogyra subfuscus
ATTGGCCATTCGATAAAGAATGTTCACCCCTGCACCACGATGAGGTTAATGCACACGCAGGGGTCATTTAACCATGCTTCATGGTGCTAAATTAACCCACTATAGGACATTTAATAACATTTTACTTGTATCGGGACGACACTTTGAAATTAAAATGACTAAAGCCATTTTTAAACTCATGTGGAATGTAATTTTGAAAGATTTGGCTTTAATGTTGGGATTCAGATCACCAAAAGCACTAACCACTTGTGAAAAGGCCACTGACCACCACAAATCCATGCAAATATTAGAAATTGCCTTGTTTGGAACACTACAGGAAATACTCATTCCATACATTCGCGGATGTGTATGTACACAAACCACGCCAGATGTTAATGGTTTCCACTCGTGGCTGACACAAATTACAAACCCTAACATAAAGTATTTGGTGGATACTCTGTTGACCTACGTGTTGTGCGTGTATCTGTTTCGAGCAGGACTAAGGAGAGGTGACAATCAACTGGTAACTGAGTGTAAATACAGATTTTCAGATATATTTTTCGGACTCAACATGACACAGTATCAAGAAATAATGTTCCGAGAAATTCACATGAATTCCCAGTGCCCAGCTGCGGTTGCAGAATTCCTCCATAACACACAGAGTTTCACATGTACAGGCAGTGAGAATAAAGGTGAAGGTGGTTATTTCATCCTTGAAGCTAAAAACAGACGAATGAAAATGTGGATGCCACCTGGACTCCCAACGCAAGAAAGATAGGAACGAATCTGCCGCAATTTGGACAATTTGGAACAGGTATGATATATTTACATAATGTTCAACAAATACATACAATATTGGTTACATTTTAAATATTTATATTTGGCTGTACTAATCACCTATCAAAACACTATTATGTTAAAGTAATACAATTAATATATTTTATATTAAAAATGTAACAACAATTATTTAGTTCATTACTCATTTTATTATTTTAGGTGTCTTTACATGAGATGGACACAAAAATGTTACATTGTTCATGCTTTTAAAATAAAATCCTGCACAAGATGCATGTATCCAGTAATCGTATTGTCTTCTCCATCATGTTCGCACCCAACCCAATTTCCGTAATTGATTTTTGTGCCACATAATCGACATGCGTCCACATCAATGTCAACACTTGTATGTGTAGTTTCCGTGTGCCGTTGTGGACTTGGAAAAGGAACTTGTACAGTTTTACATCTGGTACTCGGCCAACAGGATTCTGCAGGAATAAATATAATAACAATTAATAAAAATTTTACTATTTATATATATTTTAGAAATGTAATGCTAATTAGTAGTATTAAGTATTAAATTATTTTAAACACTGCATAACTTGGTAAAATGTTGTTTTGTTATTTCATACAGAACGTATAGTAATTGTTTTGTGTCAATTAATGACACATGAAAAATGTATTTTTACATTCCTAAATACACACATCAAGATTGTGTATCCAACAGCAACACTATCTATATATGTTAATATTTTACAATAACAGCACATTATGTTTATATAACAATGCGTATTACATACCACACTTTGTTAAATACTCACTGAAAATATAAAAATATCAATAACTTAACTAAATAAATTAAACTTTCTATTTAACTATGCCACTAAAGGCAATAATATTGGTATAAAAATATATACTAACTTGTAAACTGACGCATTCACATGGCACAATATCCTTGTCTCCGTAAGTGAATGTGCTTCCAGAGTTCGTAATTAAATGAATGTAGCATCTACATCCCGTAATACAGCACAAATCATGCGCCTACAATGTTTAATATTTACATATAAATAGCATATAAATACAATATATACATTTAATTACTTTTTTAATTATAATTTGTTTAGGTACAGCAACAACTGACACAAGTCCTCGGTCTTCCCACCACAGATGCAAATTACATGTATCACGTCAATCTTGACCTGGAAATCAACCAATGGAGGAGGAAACTAAGGAAAGCTGGTTATGTGTCGGAGCCCTTTACTTCCGATAGACATGTCAGTTTGTCAGGAACCAACCTTGATATGCGTATATTTATATTAAAATATACATACATACATACATACATACATACATACATACACACATTATTAACTGTATTACTGTTATTCCGTGAGGCTAATGAACTACATTTAAACCTTTAACATATAAATTAGTTATTACGTTTACATTTTACATTATATTAGTTAATGAAGAAAACAATACATTTATGTCAATGATGCATTATTAATAAAGTAGCAATATACATATATACCACTTATAATGCATATTATAATATACATTTAATGAATATAATTTATATAGTATTAACTAAAGTGTACATCATTATGAATACAATTTACCCATTGGCTATGTAGTTATTTATGTATGTAGGGCATATACTTCCATAACAATTTGTGGAGGGTGAATAATACCCTAACATTAAATTAAATCATACTATTATATTTTTTTTAAATATTACATATATTTTTATGATTACATATCACGAAAATGATTTGTGCAACCCACCACATCCACCAAATTGTGGGTTTTTTTTACATTTTACAGCCCATGTATACATGTATTATATGTATGGTGTTATATTGCATGCAATACTAAAGATATGTATGTTAAATATTTTTCAGATTTATGTAACTTCATACAGAAATGTGAAAAGAACAAGGAGTCAAACGTCCATGCTATGGAATGTGGGGAAAAAATTGGCAGCATTCATAAGATGGAGACCATATTTATTTTACCACTTGACAGATCAAAGTACATGAGATTAGCCAACAAACCCAAAGCTGACATAGTGACACTCATCATGGAACATAATGATGAAATACGGTATGTGTACTATCACTTTAAATAATAATAATAATAAATTATTTAACAATCCCCACTTCCACCACCACCCCACCCCACCACATACAAACTTGTCATACAATTTGCTTAAATCAAGTGTAAACAATTGTTACAAACAAAATTTTCTCCAAACACCATTGCACATTTCATTTACATTTACTTAAAGAAATTTCTTTACTTAACAATGAAGTAAATAGATTTTATTTACTGTTATATTTGCATCGAAAATGATGTTGATGACCATGCAAATGTAAAGGAGATCCGTGGTCACCAGTAAATGATCTACTGTTTTTGGTTTGTAAATTTTTTTCTTGTATATCAAATACCACACTGAGGATATTACAATTCACGGTAGTTGTTAAAGCAGTTGTGTATTGATTTGACGAACAAGCATATTGTCATGGAACGCTGTATTAATTAGCTAAGTTCCGCATAAATGAAAATATGAATTACACAACATATTGTAAATGAAACATTACATAGGTAAAAATAAGAAAAAGAATATTTTGTATTATTTTAAAACTTAAACATTATGTGTAATTTTTCATTATGTTACATATATATTTATAGCAACACTGGAGCTTTAAATGTAGCCGAATCACTGTTAAATGCGTACAAAGCGGACATTAAAAATGGGACGAAGGATGTCTTGATCACTTTTCTCAAAGATGCAACACAAGTCTTCGAAAACATCATGGATGTATTTCAGTGCAGCACATCAGG
This sequence comes from Dracogyra subfuscus, assembly GCA_016106625.1. Classification (NCBI taxonomy): domain Eukaryota; kingdom Metazoa; phylum Mollusca; class Gastropoda; order Neomphalida; family Peltospiridae; genus Dracogyra; species Dracogyra subfuscus. The sequence goes on from JAECMU010168973.1 coordinate 3,598, forward strand.
TAAGTTACGTTTTGGACACAACAATATCATAATGATATATTTGACATGAAACCTCACCGATTTGAAAAGACTTGCTTTTCGTTTAGTTTGTGTTTTACGTCTTTTCATGGCATCATGTTGATAGGTGATGCCAATGGATCTTTGATGGTGTTGTTTAGATGTACATTTTTGTCCTTTCCGGTTTCTACCTGGATTATTTCTCCGGGATTTTGTTAAACTGTACTTGCCCTAAAATTATTAAAGAAAATAATACATTTAAAGTATTATGACCATAATACGCATAGGTAATGACATAAATAATGTAATGACATAAATTCAGATACTGACACACTGACTAATATTAATGGTAATCATTAAGGGATATAATATTTTCAATTTGACAGGACACTGCATTCCACGAACTTTGGAAAATAAGAGTGGAGCAATGATTGTAAATGGAAACATACAAATTGATGTGCTAATCAAGGAGGTTTGATTGTGCGACGCAATCAGCTGTGACGATCGCTGTTTCCAAAACATATTAGCACATCTACATGTACATGAAAACAGTTATATAAATATTTTTTTTTTTAATATTATATTACAGGCTTGCATTTAGAAATGCGACGTTGTGAGGAGTTTGGTGTTGATGGACACGAACGTGATAGTGAAACAGCTGCTGATGAAGATATATTTTATTGACTGTGTGTTCCTGGTACGTTGCACTTTAAATGTCTACCATATAAATATGATGTACAAGTTGTAAATATGACATTATCAGTGTTGGATTAAACGTTTTGGAAAAGGGTGGGGGCGTAATAATTGATGGCGGAGCCCGATCACGAGCGTCACAGTAACGCAATGTTTTGGATTTCAAAAACATATGGAAAATAGGGGTGTGAAGCGGCGGAGCAGTCCCCTTGGATTAGCGGATGATTATAATTTTAGCAATAATATATTATGTTAATATATAATTATTGCAAAACATTTATTGTAAATCCATAATTTTAAGAAAATTACTTTATTTATTGCAATAAATCGGTAGCTTTGTGTCTGAAAAGGCACATTGGGAAATTCAAGAATAAATAGTATATTGTTAAATACAATTGTTATGATATATGCATTGTGTAATTGTTTGAAAGGTGTACATACTACATATACAGAAAGCATTGCTAAATAAAAAACATAATTTTTGGGGATTTTTTAATGACGCACTCAACACATTATATTAAGGTTATATCGGCGTCGGACATATGGTTATGTCGGGGGAAAAAACCCAGTGGTTAGCTGATGGGGGAAAGGAAAGCATTGCTAATGAACATAATTATGTTTGCCCTATATATAATAAATAATGTTCATAAAGTATTTTAACTAATCTAGTTATACAAACTTTGTTTTTGTCAGAATTAGTTGGTGTGTGTGTAGAGGTTGACGAATCTGTTGCTGCTGCTGGTGATGATGTAGATGTTGATGCTGTTTCAATTGATGTTGTTGCGGTTTGTTCTGATGACCACGAACAAGATGGCAAAATCGGTTGCTGACGTATTTTCATTACAAAATGAACTGGTAACACTTTAATATTTAATTATGATATACTATTTATTGGGAATGAGACCATCTTCATATACGATGAAGTTGTTGTGGTATAGCAGATGATAACCAATCATAAAATCTGTTTTATACAATGAAACCAATGGAAATAAGTGATATGGAAGTTGCAATGATAGTTTGCATACGAATGAGTTTCAATGTACATGCAATGTATAAATAAATAAATAAAAAATGTAATTTTTAACACATCGACGAACTTTCAGATGTTAGCATAAATGCGTTTCCGTATTCCCGAACCGTTATTTGTCATTTGTAAATATATTCGGAAAATATAAACACCCACGTGACATCCGGGTCATGTACGAAATGTAATGGCGGCATGGAGGTTTGCAGATATTGACAGTCTTATAGATCACTCTCCTTAATTGAGCCAGGCGAGCAATCGCTCTCCTTATTAAATATGTTTGTTTAAATGTGCCATGTATTACTATATAACGTTACGTTATCGATCGCTATTGCGCGTACATTTCTGAGACCTTTGTTCACAGTCTGATTTTCATACGTAGTTCAGGTGAGTAATTACTTGCGAGTATGTTTTTCTAACTTCGATTTAATTTTAAAAAAATCATAGCTAAAATTTAAGGCGATCGATACGCCGCTCGTCTTAAACATTTGCGTGTGCAGAGGCGAGCGCGAGCGATCGCTCGCCTTTCATGGCGAAGACTGATTGAGGAAAACGTTTGTTAGCATAGTATTGTTATATTTTGGTATTTAGAAAGGATTTAACTGGTATAAATTGTTGTGTTATGTTTTAATATTTATATGATATTTGTTTTGATTATTGTATATTTTTGGGGGTATTGATCGCAAACGATATGATTTGACACACAAACCGCAATGCGGAAATGTACGTAACGATAAATATATGGAATAAAATAGTAACTACCCCAAATGGGGTACAGTGCTGTATCTCATTTGGGGTACAATACCCCATTTGGGGGTTTTCGCGGACCTGTAAAAGTCACTGCCCTATGTTTGGGCCTAATTGGCCTGTGCACTTATAGGCCTCCGACTATTGGAATCTGTACGTGAAGACAACAGAAGTGATATAAATATCAAGAAATTTATTTACCTCAATGAAATGTATTTTTCAAATAGCCTGATAAGACATCTCTAAGGGAAGTCATGGTTTTCACTAACGGTAACACTTTTCCTCTCGAAATTAGTTATACAGTTTTCTTCTAAAGGACAAAAAGGCACAAAATCAAATTCGGAATTCAAATCTAGTTACATTTTTGGATGTACATTAGTCAAACGAGATTCACCCGCGCAACTAATCGTGAGTTTTCGTACATTATCCTCTATATATACACACACACACACACACACACACACACACATATATATATATTGTAAGGATATGAAAGAGACAAAAACAATTTAAAATTATGTGAGAGGCGAGCTCTATGCTATATTACCTCAAAGCGTACATGCTAATAGCACGTGCTAATTATGAACAGCCCAGAACGAGGACCGACATTTTGCAAGCGGACTGCACGTGCAAATGTAGCTACATTTCTGTTAACTGCAGAGCACACGTCGGGTGTGATTGTGTTTAACATATCTCAGTAAATTGTTCAAAATTATACGAGTGACAGTAATGACGAACGTATTCTTTCATCTCGATGCTATTTTCCATACTTCCCGTATTTTAATTCTAATGATGACGAAATCATATGCAGTGCTTTGGAAGTCACTGGACTTGTTCCCAAGGTCAACTGTCTGTAACGGAACACGTATATTTGTCGCGTGTGAATTCCCGTACACATAGAACGACGTAGCTCACTGGTAAAACGCTCGCTTGACTCTCATTCGGTTTAGGATCAATCCCGCGGGCAGCATAGCCCAGTGGTACAGTGCCCGTCTGATGCGCGGTCGGTCTAGGATCGATCCCCGTCAGCTACCCACTGTGTTTTTTTCTCGACATAACCATATGTCCGACGCCGATATAACCGTAATTAAAATGTGTCGAGTGCGTCGTTTAAAAAAAAAGAAAAAAAAGGATCAATCCCCGTCGGTCGGTTTATCGAGTTATTTCTCGTTCCAACCAGTGCACCGCGGCTGGTTTATCGAATACCGTGACATGCGCTTCGCTGTGTGTTAGATGGTGTGGAAGCATATGCTCATCGTTAGCGAAATTCTGGTATCACAGCTTTACTTATTATGATAATACCTTTGTGGTGCTACGTTTTGAGCGAGTTCAGGGCTGAAAATTAAAGCTGCAGTCCTTGGAATATTTTGTATTATATAAGCATATAGAAGAGATGATCCAGTTCCTTTTTGTGTTTTACATAATATAAGATCCACCATATCGCTTTAGTTTCGCAATGCTCGGTTATCTACATTATTTAGGTCAACTTACAAACGCAATGGCCAGCTTTGTTTTTGTTCATTTAGCGGGAAGCCAGTAGAACTGGGATTGTACGTGATTTGCGTAGGCGCTGAGCTACTCACGTGATTTTGACAAAGTATAACCGTCTTGATCGTGGGGTCGTCTAAAACATATTTATATCCATATAGCAGATTGTCTGCGCTTAACTTCTTTTTCGAGTTGCTATCCGGGCAAGTGGTGACAGCCTTTTCACTTGCCCGAATAATATTTTCTAAAAAATCAACAATATTGCAACAGATTATAAGACGAAAAATAATTAAAAAAAAACAACAACCATAAAACAAAGAACTAACTTTACCCTTTCCAAACAAAAGAATATTTATTTGACCACGTAAAATTAAGAAGCGAAAACATTCTACTTTAGTATATTTTATTTAAAAAAATATATACACATGATCAATGTGTTATTAGTATACAAACTAAAGTTTGAAAATTCTAACACTATATATCAAATAGGAAGGTAGGATTGTCGATAATGCGTCGACAATATGAAACCGATTGTAACGAAAGACTTTAGTACCGCATTCTCAACCGAACGTTATTCGTACATCGCAGGGTTTTGAAACGAACCCTACAATTTGTTATCCAAAAATGAACGTGTTAACTGAAACTGACAGTAGGCTGTCGTTTATATTTTACCGAGCAATAGCAGCACAAGCGACGAATCGAGCGTATTTGTTTTGACGATCTCCGTTCAAAGCGCACACACAAGAGTGTTTTAAAAGTGTATTTCATATCACAATATGATAACTTGAACATGAAAAACATTCGCCAGTAGGAACATTGGCATCAAGGGTTATGAAAAGGCCGATTCTGCTTTGGATTTGCCTTATGCCATGGTTAGTGTATCAACATAGTACCACCAATTTATCTTTTCGACTTCGCAACAGGAGTTGATACGGTTGAGAACAAGCTTCATGTCATTAATCCGGTCTTGGGACAGTGGCAGTCTTCCTATTGGCACTGCAGGAATGACGAAATAGTATTGCATTCGTGCTCGCATCGGCCATATTTCATCCATTGATTTATTTTGAAGAAACATTCTCCACTCACTGTAATCTGACGATGTAAGTATTGGACAGCGATCTGTGATGGAATCGTTTCGATTCCATCCTGAACTTATTGTACAATTTTTACGTGACAGAGTTTTATTCTAAATTTTAATTTATCTCTGATATTTGTATTTTTGCACAGTCCTTTACACTGTTTTTATTTCAATTTTGAATTTTATATTGATGTGATTCACCATTTATTATTTTCCCTTTACCATAGTTTGACACCCAATAGCCGATGTATTTTTCGTGTGTCATTCCAATTACATCCTGAACTTATTTTACAGTTAATAATACGTGATTCTGCATTGTATTGTCAACCCATGTGCGTGCTGTAACATTCTCTTTGAGAATGGCCAATACAGCACACATTGAAGTTTAAGAGTGAAATTCAGTATCCGTGATATTTGTGTTTTTATGCAGTTCTTTACTCTGTGTTTTTTAACCTCACCGTGGTGCAGGGGTGTTTCATTCTCTTTGAGAATAGCAAATACAGCACACATTGAAGTTTAAGAGTAAAATTCAGTATCCGTGATATTTGTGTTTTTATACAGTTCTTTACTCTGTTTTTTTTTTAACCTTACCGTGGTGCAGGGGTGTAACATTCTCTTAGAGAATGGCCAATACAGCACAAATTAAAGTTTGGAATAAAAGTCAGTATCCGTAACATTTGTATTTACACTGTTATATTATCCGTGATATTTGTATTTGTATTTACACTTACACTGTTTTTATTTTTATCTTGAATTTTTCTATTGATGTTGATCATCACCTTATTTATTTCCATTACATAGTTTGACACCCAATAGCCGATGTATTTTTCGTGCTGGGGTGTCGTTAAACATTCATGCATTAGCATTACTCTTGTTTTTTGTTTAAACCTTGCATTTTTCTATTGATGTTGATCATCACCTTATTTATTTCCATTACATAGTTTGACACCCAATAGCCGATGTATTTTTCGTGCTGGGGTGTCGTTAAACATTCATGCATTAGCATTACTCTTGTTTTTTGTTTAAACCTTGCATTTTTATATTGGTGTTGATCATCACATTATTTATTTGCATTAACATAGTTTGACACCCAATAGCCGATGTATTTTTCGTGTTGGAGTGTCGTTAAATATTCATCCTACGGTAGACCCGCACCCGGCCATCACCATGTTGTAAAGGAAAAAAACCACGGTATTCCAGCGTCGCCGTATCCAACGAGTGTGTACAGGTGCCCAATTAAGAGGATTTCGACGTCGTGCATGTAAACCGCAGACGATTACGAACAGTTTGCCCACAGGTTCGGTTATTATGAAGCCAAGGGGCCATATTTATCAAAGGACTTTAAACTTTTTACAATTTTAACGCAACTTTTCTTAAAAACAACATTCCTCGGATATTTATATTTAGCAAGTACTTCCTTAACGACCGTAGACTTAAGTTTTTCTCATGACTGACTTAAGTTGTTTGATAAATACCGACTTAAGGTTTTGGCTTAGTTAAGTCAGTTTAAAAAGACTTAAGTTACAACTTAAGTCCTTTGATAAATATGGCCCCAGGTGTGTTAACAGCAGTAGCAGTTTGGAATATATAGCGGTCTTGACCACGCGTGTAACACGAGGACGTCCACGACGTGTCAAGTCGTTGGTGCTACCTGTCGTTCGAAATCTTACGCGACATGCCAGCATCAAGCATGCCACTCGCCCGTTCGCGTAAATTATTGGGTATTCTTGACATTTTACGCATATTACAAATGGTACAATGTAAAAAAACAACAACAACAACGTTAGTGTTTTAAAAACCAATTAAGCGTTTTTGTTCACTTGACAACTATCTCAGTAAGACAAATTGACAGAATACTACACGGAACGTGTTGAACCATGCATGCACGTGCAAATTGAATTTCACGTTTTCAACGATTAATAGTGCAAAAGAATAGATAATATAGCTCACGGTTAATACTACTTACATAATTGCATTACACAATAGATTCTTTAACACAACTACTATATGTACAAATCGGAAGTTTTTGTTCAGTATACTTCTTCGACCCTGCTGTCTACAATTTCCCGATACATTTCAGTCTTCTTCAACACTAATCCCTTGCTGCTAATCTAAAAAGAGTATCCCATGAAGTGGCGATAGCTGGTGTATCTCAATATATGGGTGGTACTTAATCATATGTCCGACCCCATTTAACCGTAAAAACAATGTGTCGTTAAGTAAAAAATATCCATCTTTCTTTCATCTCTTCAACACTATTGATTACACTTTTAGTACTCTTTTAAACTGTATTTGACTGGCAAAC
>JAECMU010169080.1:0-13484 GCA_016106625.1 Dracogyra subfuscus
GTGCGCTATAACAGCTTGCTCTGAATGTGCACGTTAAACAATAATGAAAATGAAATGAAAAATATGATGCAGTAAAATTTCGTGGTTTTATTATTCTTAGATAAATTAAAAGTTATAACTACTCACGACGGTTGCAAATGGTAATGCAGGTTATACAATATGTATCATTCCTAGGGCAGGAGGGACGGGATGTAGCCAAATGCCGTTCAAGTGGTAAAGTGCTCTATTGATGCGCGGTCAGTCTAGGATCAATCCCCGTCGGTGGGCCCATCGGGCTATTTCTTGTTCCACACAGTGCACCACGACTGACATGTCAAAGGCCGTGGTATGTGCTATACAGTCTGTGGGATGGTACTTATAAAATACCCACTGCGGAGCGGTTATAGAATCTGTCCGCCACTAATCCCTTCTGAGAAAAGAAAGAAAAAAGAAAAATGGTTGTACTTAGGTGGCGGACAGATTCTATAACCGTACCAACGTTTGACATCCAATAGCTGATGATTAAGAAATCAATGTGTTATTTTGGTGTCATTAAACAAAACAAACTTTAACTTTGCCTAGGGCAGGATGTAGCTCTGTGATAGATTGCCTGATGTCTGATTGGTTGCATGATTGATTGCTGTCGATGGACTGATTTTTCCCTTTCGAACTATGTCCTGTAACTGGTACACCAAACACTATGGAATGTATTGAATGGTCTATGTGGAAGCAATTATAGATTTTTACTCAATTGACCAAATGTTGAAATAATAACCTCAGTTAAAGTTTGTTTTGTTTAATGACACCACTGGGGGACCACCAGCACTGGCAGGTGCAAGGGATCACCAGCAGTCCGACGGAAATCGGTAGCAGGTGGGAGTGGGTGGTGGTGCTATGGAATTTTGAATGGAGCATTAATAAGCCAAAGAGAAAAAGGTGCGCAGTTTGATTTGAGGACATTTTGGCGCGAATTTTGTCTTTATATGCACTTGCTGCGACGTAGGCTACAGTAACTTGGTGATTATTAGCCCAACTAAGATGATATGAATTGTAGAATTAAACATTCAATATAAATCTGTTCGTTTTAATTCCCATTAGTGCTCCATGTCTGGTAAAAATTCAATGTGTGTGGAATGTTTTGTCCTGCAGTGCATTTCAATTATATGGTTTACCATTATATAATCACTAGTTTAACAACTTAGTGAGCTTTTATTAACCATAATTTATTAATGTCCCAACCAGTGTGATACTATTGAAATATCAAAGGCCATGTCCTGTCAAGGGGCAGGCGCGGATCCAAGGGGGGGCGCATGGGGGCGCGCGCCCCCCCTATTTTTCGCCAACCAAAAAAAATACTGACCGCGTATAATCTCCCAGACCCCCCAATTAGAGCTTCGTGCCTTCGGCGCTCGCAATTTCGGGCTACGCCCTCAAAGTGCGCCCCCCCCCCTTTCCAACAACCCTGGATCCGCGCCTGAGGGGAATTTTTTTTTTTTTGCTAAGAGTAAACTGGTGACATGGATCTCCCATCATCCCCAGGTCTCTGTCTGTCTGTCTCTCCCTCTGTCCCTCTCTCAACCAAGTGTTAAAACAACCATATTATGTTAAACATCAAATAGTTTAATAGTATGTGTGTCTCTGTTAACAAGTGTCGAAATAACGTTAGACACCAAATAGCCCTAGTTTAATAGGTTTAGGTTTCATTATAAAAAAAAATGTTTTTTTTTTTTTTTCAGTCATATTAACCAGTTTATATTTACATACATGTATTAACCCCTGTTAGTCCAAAATCTCCGAGCTGAACCCGATACAAATTAATGAGGGGTGGTAAAGCACTCCCCTGATGTATGATTGATCACTTCCAGTTAGTGGACCCATTGGTCTATTTTACATTCCAGCCAGTGATCCACAAAGACCAAGGTACATACCATCATGTCTATGGGATGGTAATGAAAAAAGATTCCTCGATGCAAACTGAAAAGTATAGTCCGTGTGGTTACAGCAATAGGTTTCCTCTCAAATTCTGAGTATAGCTCTTATTAGGTAGAGTTCAAGATCATGTTGGAGCCTCATAAGGATTTGGCAGAGTTATGGCACTTGAAGTTTAAAGATATTACTAGAATCACAATCAGGCTTGTGTGCAAGAAATTGTGCAAGGAGTTTTTAGACAATGATCAGCAAAGATTTTAGGTGGGGTGTTGTGTTGTGCTCCACTGACATGAAAATTTGCAGAGCTGGGAAGTTTCTTTTGATTGTCGCCCCCAAGACCTGCCCTCTGCACATGCGCTGGACAGTTTTCTGCATGTTTTTTTTTTTTGCAGTCTATCAAGATATTGATCTAAAAGTTTGTACATAGCTTTACAAGTAGTTACACTTCATGTTTGACTTTCAATGGGTTGTTCCCCATTTATGACAGTCATTACCAAAGGAGATATTACAACCATCACAGTTTTCCAGACTGCAAAGTGTTGAAATTTTAAACCTGTCTAAACCAGATCACACCGGGGACCTAATATTTATTCAATTTAGACTGGATCCTGTGTTTAGAGGGTCGCATTTTATAATTCAGAAAATTCAGAAGCATTGAATTTGGCCGGTTTTTACAGGATTCTGGTTTATCAGGGTCTGGTTTATACAGGTTTTACTGTACTTGTTATCATGTAGAGTAACCATTCAAGTTTGACTTTTATTGAGTTTTTTGAAAGTTACATGTATAGTCCCTGGACCTAGGAACTATCACAACCATGACATCATCACCATTTTCAGGAGTTTTCTTTGCCATGTTTCAAGATACCCGAAATGTATTGTATAGCTTGATCATAGAAAGCTTCAGTTCAAGTTTGTTTTCATGAGGTTTGCTTTATTTGGACAGCTCACCTGTGCACTATAACTTAACAATATAACATATTTGAGAGGGTGATAATTTAAATGCACTATCACCCTCTCAGAAATGTTACATTCATATAATAATGGATGTCTCACATATACCATAAGGCAAAAAATAAAATAAAAATAAGAGTTGGTCTCTGGTCAGACTGAAGTTCCAAAATTGATGCAGCTTTTTTAAAATTATTATTTTTAAGCATTGATTGCACAGAAAAGGTGGGTTTTTTTTTTTAATGCCTTCCTCATCTGCCTTGGTCCATCCTCAATGGCCATTATGCCCCTCCTTTGCCTTTGTACCCTAAATATTTTTCTGTACAGTTTCCATATAGCCAAGGCAATTTTCATGACTGACTTTGGGTGGCAAAGTTTTAAAAATAAGCCATGCTGCTTATTCAGAACAACATGACCTGTTTTAGAGAGATATTAATTTTTTATTTTTTTATTTTATTTAACGACACACTCAACACATTATAATTACGGTTATATCGGTGTCAGACATATGGTTATGTCGAGAAAACCCCCCAGTGGTTAGCTGACGGGGATCGATCCTAAACCGACTGCGCATCAGGCGGGCACTGTACCACTGGGCTATGCTGCCCGCTAGAGAGATATTAAAGACAGCTAATGGTCCAAGCTAGCAAACAGACCTTGCTTTAATAGATTAGTCAATAGATTTAAGAGAAAGAAATGTAGTTTTTATTTGCTAGCTGGGACATGTAGGTCTTTTTATAAATGATGAGTCAAGCTTTAATTACCTCATGGGAAAAACAAAACAAAACAGTTGATATGCAAGGGTCTAATTGATGCACCCACTGACCAGAGACCAGAAATAAATGGGAAGCATATTTACCATGTCTTTGCCACAAACAAACACAAACCATGAACTTGTATACCAAATATATTCAGTGAAAAATAAGTAGCAATGGAATGAACATTAAACACATACATAAAAATAATATAAAAATTAATCTTCTCCAATAAAAATAGTTCCATATTTTGTTGGTACAAATACATTTCAATATCCACAGCAAAGTTGTACTTGTCAATAGACTTACAAATAAATTAAAAGAGAAATATGACTTGTTCATGCAAATAAACCATTCCAATAGTTGTACACAGACAAAATACTTGTACAGCATTAAGACAAATGTACATGAAGTTAAATAGGAGAAATGAGGTAAACAAAGAAATAGCGGTCGTGTCTCAGATAGTGACAACACTGAGAACATTATGACATTAGTCTTTCAAACAGTCATATTAAAATAACAGTACATTCTAACATTTACATTTCTGTGGATGTACATAAATAGCGACAATGCTTCCTCCCATTTTTTACAATTCTCCTTGATCAACAAGTTTTATAAACATTTAGTATTGTAAATTTATTATGATCTCCACTATGTTATCAAGTAATTCTTTGTTTAGATATCGGTTACTGATCAAAAGATGTGACATCAATTTAGAGTGATCTACTTTTACAGTTCTCCTTGATCAACAAGTTTTATAAATTTTGAGTAATGTAAATTTATTATGATCTCCATGTTATCAAGTAATTCTTTGTTTAGATATCGGTTACTGATCAACAGCTGTGACATCAATTTAGAATTATCTACTTAACTCTGTATGAGAATGTAAGGGGGATAATTATTTAATGCAAAAGTTTAATGCATAAATATCATACAATGTAGTACCATGCTGTGGTTGCCATCCTTATTTGCCATTGTGCTCTGAGCATCAGTCCGTTTTTGCCAAGAGAAAGCTGTGGTTCCTAACCTGGTTTGCCAACATCCCACTCCTAACATTCCATGTTGTATATGTAATTAGTAAAATTATCATTGCTAATAATAATAATAATAATAATAATTATGATAAAAGGCATCTGTATCCGACAAATTACATGGCATCTGACAAAATCATTTTTGTGTGAGAACACTTGATAGAAAGTATGTTGTCTTCATGCCCTTCTTTTGAAGGAAATCTTTTTGCAATGGTGCGTCTCCAACTTGCCTTAGTGCCCTATGTTTTTGTTATTAAACTGATGGCAACACTTGCTGTGTTCCCCCAAAATTAAAACTGGATCCCTGATATTTGAAACCTGCAATCCAAAACATATTTGTATGAATTTGTTACAGTAACCATTTAGAACAGATCATGCACATTAATGTCCTTTCCAAGTCCAGCTATTTTGTGACATTTTTCAGCTGCAACCACTGAGTTAGGTGAGGTAAACATGTATTATTCACAATTTTAATGCTCAAACAGTGGCACAGTATATAAAAACAATGGCAACAGACAGTAGTTTTTAGTATTTTTGTGTTACACGATATGTTCAATGATGTGGAGGTGACATTGTAGCTTTAATAATTTAACTAAACAAGCCTTTGAAAATTGCAGGAAACAATCGTTTCATTAACATTTTACTTATATAAGTCTATTTTTACATAACCTGTTTTTTTTTATTCATGCATTAAATTTAGGACATCATTTACCTGAACATAATTGGTTATGTGAAAAGGTAATGGGTAATCAACATTTATTTCTCCTGACTCGTAAGTAGATTACACAAATTTGAGATTTTCAGAGGCCTGTACATACATGTTAAGTGATGACATTACAAAACAAAATAACATTCAAATGCTGAAACAATAACACAGTGACTGCTGTCCAAACATAATTGATCTTATCATCAATTCAAAACCATGCACAATTTGATTAAATAGAAAAGATAAATAAAATGAAAAATATACTATTTAATAAATTAACAAAGCACCAATATGAGACAAAGAGAATAAATATAGTATAAGGAAAACTCAACACAGTGACAAATGATATAACATATTAATGAATAAAATCTTAATATAATATTTTTCGTCTACAGTAAACAAAGATTTGTTTAACCACATAATTATGTCAATTCGCTGCTTTGAACCTGATTAGTTTAAGTGAAATGTTGAATTGAAAGAACATATACAACACATTAAATGGTGAGAATATTGCAAAATGTACACACAATTAAAAGAACTGTGAAAGAAACTGGGATTCCAAACCAGGAAGTTATGTAAGTGGATGTTTGTACAAAGTAACTGGACTACTTCCTGTGTCACATTTCCACTTAAACAACATAGCCTACACAGCCATTGTTTGTAATTTATTACAGTAATAAATGCATAATGTCTAAACAATGAGTGAAATATAAAAATAGGCAAGAAACCTCGTTATGGATTTCATTGATAATTAACGTATTATTTCAAGGTGACCATTTTCTGTACTTTTCATCAACCATTTCACAAAAGAGTCATTTATTGCTAAAAATCATCTTTTATTTATTGAATATCATTTGTAATTTTAGAAAACCACAGTAACAAAATATAATTTGAATATTTAACTCCTCAATGCTTGGCCTTAAAAATGTAGTAGGCTGTTATTGAGACCATTATTTAGAAAATATCTTTGAAGTAACAAAAATTTACATTTTTTAACTTACACATGTAAATTAAAATTTGTTTTAAAGGCAGGCTTACACAGCATTTCAGTAACAAATTAAGAACATAATTTAAATAGAGAATAACTAATTAATGACATCAAATGTCTGCTTTATCCAGTGAAGGTAAGAATGGAAAATTTAGTGAGGCTCTGCCAAGTGGAATTTTTCATTATCTTTATCCTGCAGTCCATAAAAATTAAAAGGAAAAGCTCTTATTTCTGTTATTTCAGCCACATTGTACGATGACCTAGAGGTGAAATGAGCGATTTTGTAATGTAGGCTATGAGTGACATTAGGATATGACTTTCTTTTATCTGTCATAATTTTTTGTCAATAGAAACTGGTTGCAGAATAAAATATTATACACTGTGATTATATTGTTCTTTGTTTAAAGCTCACTACTATTAGCGGTTTTGAAAGCATATACCTAATGCAACTAGCATTTGAGATAAATATCAACACTATTTTTTCTGCCTTGTAAGTAACCACCTCTGTTAAAAAGTACAGATCAGGCATGCCTTCATTTACAGACAATGCTCAGTGATGTATTGTGGAATTTCATTGTTACACATGTTCAGGCACCTGATTGTTACAAATATTATTTAATTAGTTATTAATAACAAACTACGATCCACATTGAAAAAAATAACTTTAAGTAACACATTGTGGTTGTATGATGCAAAAATAAGAGTTCACATTAATATCATAAGCTACCCAACTTTTATCTTGTGATGGTGAACTTCATGATGTTGTTGTTTTTATTATGCAATCCAAAATAAATGAGTGGGGAAAAAATAAATCTTGTTTTGGTAATTAATTTTGCCTTACATATCAAAGCAAAAAAAGCAATTTTGTTGTGTATGTCAAACATCATGGTGTTATTTGTAAGATTTTGAATACAAAATTATTTTCATAGACAGCAATAAAACACTTGCTTATAAAAATATACTAAATATCTAGCTGTTACATTTTCAAAGTAAATGAGTTGAGTCACACTTGTCAACTGATGATGGACAATCTGCTAGCAGGAGAAGTTAATGACTTACTGTCAATAGTCACATTCCAACTGTTTATTTTCCCGCTGACTGAAAGTGTTTCTGAATTTCTTTTTTTAAATCACTGCTTGTGCCAAGTACTTTTGCTATCAATGTATTCATTATCTTCAAAGTTTGAGGGATTTATGAAAAACAGTCAGCTATATCTGAGAAGTATATTAAAATTGTAAGCATGACAAGTAGATGGTACTGGCATATGCAGTAGATGTAGAAAAGCACCATCTGCTGGCTACTAATTAACTGTATGTTAACTAACCATAATAAACATCAGTGGATTTCATTTTCTTAAGTAGAAGCAACTCTTAGAGAATATAATGAAAATTACAGGAGACATATCTACGTATATCAATACTACAAAAATTCCAAAATGTAAGTTTAAAGACTGCATTGCTTTCATCACAATTTTGACAGCATCCCACTTCCTTGGATTGGATTGGATTTATTGTTTTATGTGCACATTCAGAGCAATCTGTTGTAGCGCACGCCTGTCCTGGGTACAGTCTCAGATGGCTCCTCTGTCCAGGACATCTCATTTCCTTCATCACAGGTACCATTATAATGATGAAGGCAGTGGGATTTTACTTTCTTGATTAACAATTTAGATCTTGGTATATATGAAAGAATTTCTGAATATAATATTCTAGGGTTTCCATTTCTACTTCACTACACTCAACAAGCATATTATGTTCTTAAATTAAGCTCAGAGATTCATTACATCAGTAAAATAAAAACTTTCTGTAAAATAGCAATGCTACCACTACATGTGCACTGAGCAATGATGACTAGCTATATAATTCATTCCACAGAGTAATCAGTCAAGTACAACACACTAAACGTAAGTAAAATGCAAACTCATACAGTCGTCTATAAATATATAAATCTTTTGTCATCAATATCATCATGGCTGAGCAGTGAATTTAAAACATAATTGTTTATTCCAGATGAATGTTCCAGCAGATATGAAGCCATATGATTAGATTGGTCTGTTACTTGTAAGAAGAGCACCACTGTAAATAGAAATAAAATGTTGTTTTGAACAATGAAATTCAGACAGTACCCATTTACAACAATCATTCTGAGAGCACTGCTAAAGCAATACATGTCCTCTAGTGGACTGGTTTTATATCTCCCAAGTTCACAGAAGCCCCTTATTTCAGTCCACATTTAAACTAGTATCTCCCCTCGATCATATTAATAATTAAAATCACTGAAACCCACCCAAGACATTAAAAATAATTTTGTCTATGGAACAGACTTTTTAAAGTGTTTCTTTTTTTTAGCAGCAAACAAAGAATTAACACAAGAAAGAACAACCAATTAATCATACTGTACTTACATATTTTGAGTAAATAAATATTTCAGGGTTTTAAATTTTCCGTCTCTCCTCTTTATGTAATGTTTATTCTTGTGTGAATAGTGTCAAATGACAATAGTTGAACAACCAAAATTTGGGACTAATGTATTGACAATTTGGACTAGATTAGAAAAAGTTGTTTACCTCTAATATTTTGAGTTAGTCGTCTTGTCTTTGTTCCAGCGGTAGGTTCCAGTGTACTTGAAACCATGGGTGGATGATAATGCATCAGCTTCTGGGGGACCTCGACTGTAATGAAACATACAACATGGAAATTTGAGGCATAGATACAATATCTAAACCAAATTAATACATAAGCATTACGAGTTACGAGGAATTACAGATTATCTGTCCCCAGTGAAATTACTGTTGTCAGTCACAAGCTTTAGCGAGTGACTGACAACATTAATTTCAAGAGGGACAGATAATCCGTAATTCAGAGTATTGAGTAGATTATTGTATTTATTACTTATAGTGTAAATAGTTTAGAAATTTAAACTTCTTACATGACACAAATTATATAATATACAAGACGTGAAAGTCTGAGGAAACTGATGACGTCACGAAAGAAAAGCGATGAGAGACTTGACAGTCGTTAAAACCGATGACATCACAAAAGAAAAGCAATGAGAGACTTGACAGTCGAAGGAACCGATGACATCACCAAATTAACATCATGATGATTTCTTCGATCTTTTCCAAGAGAAACATAGAAAATATATTCACCTGCATCTTACTTCCCATATCGGTAATAAAGTAAGATTTGTACCACGCTCAGATTGTTTTCCCAAAAGTCAGGGCTTTATATCTCACTAATTTGGCCAGTGGTCAGTTTGTTCGTTCTAGCTGAGTACATAGAGGTCTTTTAGTCAGATGTTTAGATGTCTGCATGTTTGTACCTAATTTGCTCTTCTTTATTTTGGGCATAAAGTTCATCGCAAAGTGTTGTTAAGATGTTAAATTAAAAACCATTTTGGTAAAACATAAAAGAAGGTATGTAATAAATACAGAACTTTACATACATTGTTTTCGCTTCCTATTTATTGTACTCATTTATTTTATGAAAGAACATACCACTCTACTTTTACACAGTCTCGTGATATATATTCTTGCACAAAATAAACTTGTGCAATAAATGGGTAGCGAAAACAATTTTATGTGAAGTTCTGGATTTATATTGTTAGGTTTTCAGTTAGTGGGACCAATACAATAATCTTCAGAGTTTGGGAGATAAAAGTGGTCTCTCTCCACTAGCAGTCAAATTCTTTATTTGGCCTCAACAAATTTCCAAACATGATTTTTAATTACTTTACTAAATTTCTTCCAAATTTCGCCCACCTCAAACTTACCCCACCCCCTCCTGTCCCAGAGTTGGACACTGGCGGAGTCAGAGGATAAATCCGGGGTGGGCGTGCCTCAACCTCTGTGGATATGGGCACGTAAATAAAGTTCCAGTTCCTCAGACCATGGAAGAAAGTACTTCCATAACCTGGAAACTTAATGGAAACTCACCTGCCATACATGTAGGGCAGCGGTTTGGGTTTCTCTTTCTCTATCTGGTGTAGGAGCGGAGTGAAAATCCTCCATGCCTCAAACAACTCATCAGACCGGACAAAGTGGATCTGAGATCCCAGGAACACGTCCAGCAGCAGTCGCTCATAGGCGTCGGGCATCTTGATTCCCTAAACAGAGCATATATGAGGATAAGTACACAATTTTGCCTGAGAATTATTGTGTGAATACTTAACATATTAAACTTATTTAGTTTTGTTCATTAAACGTTAAAAATATTTAACCTATACTTCTTACTGTGTCGTTTTGTCCATTAAACAACATTAAATACATTTGATATGTGAAGTATTAATCGTATTTTGGTACATTTGATTCTAAGCTAATGGATGACATTACATTTTCACTAAAATGGTCGCATGTGCTTTTAGCACTCTAGGTTGTAAGTGGGGAATGTCAAATATAAGGAACTTTCACTACAACAGTTCGTTGCCAGGTATATGGCAATACTGTCACAAATACCAGGTAATTCATGGGATCTACCACTTCATATGAAGCGCGTACAGGACTGTTATACATGTACATTCCTGTGAAAATCAGTTCTAGATTTCCATGTAGCAATATTGATGGTCACTGAAAGGGAACATAAAAGTTGCAGCACTTCATTTACATGGTGAAAGTTAAACATTTTGAAAAACCTAAAAACAATTCTGGGTGCTAGGGCTTCTTGTGGTTCCAGAGCAAAGCCATAACCAGGGGGCCAGATGGAGACCCAGAAAAACTGGAAAATCCAGCATATGCCGGAAAACATTCACCCATGCATTTACAAATAATGATTTGGATATACACATGTATCGTCTTGTTTTAACAGTGCACATGAGAAGACAAGGTACAAGTACTCAAAGTTGAAACAATTATCACACGTCACTGATACGACTCCTGTAATTATGAAAATTTCTAAGACCAAAAACACACATTGGAAAGAAAAACTGAATATAGTTTATAGCCAAAAAATTTTTAAATGATGTGGAAAATTAAAAACTCTACAACAATGTAACTGGGTCATCTTTACTAAAAGGAATAAAAATGAGATGATTAAATAATACATATATGCAAAAACAATCAGGAGCAAGAGTTAAAACAATTATATATACAGGGTGTTTCACATTATCTGTCCTTATTCTGTACATTTATATTATGGCAGACATAATAAATCTTTATTTGGGCATTACCTCCATGACAGCCAATACGTTTCAGTGTCCATTCATAAAATATGTTCTACCTGACTTCCATTCTGAGCAATTATGATGTCACATCTTTGTTTAAAGTGACTGATAACATTTGCACACATTTCTCTGTTAATGGCATAGAATTAAAAACACACCAACCTCATTCCTAATTATTTCAAAGTAATTATTCATGTTGAAAGCAATGATATTGGTACCACTCATTTGGAAGACACTGAAAGTGACTGATAAACTAATCCTAGAAATGTGTGAACAAACACAATTCAAGGTGGATATTTTAGTGTCTGGACTTACTCCAAGGAGAGAGGTTGGATTTAGCCCAGTGGAAAAAAGCACTCCTTAATGCAAGGTAAGTCTGGGATCAATCTCCGTCGGTGGGCCCATTGGACTATTTCTCATTCAAGCCAGTGCACCACGACTAGTATGTCAAAGGCCGTGGCATGGTGCATATAAAAGATCCCTTGCTACTAATTGAAAAGAGTTTCCTCTCTGAATATCTCTGTGGTCCTTAACCATATGTCTGATGCCATATAACCGAAAATAAAATGTGTTGAGTGTGTTGTTAAATAAAACATTTCTTTCTTTCCTCCAAGGAGAGCTGTACAATGCCCGCCTGATGCGTGGTCGGTCTAGGATCGATCCCCGTCAGCTAACCACTGGGGTTTTTCTCGATATAACCATATGTCCGACGCCGATATAACTGTAATTATAATGTGTTGAGTGCGTCGTTAAACAAACAAACAAACAAAATCCAAGGAGAGCTGTTAATGTGAAACCCTTCAATGCCATGTTACAGGATTTATGTGAGTGTCACAATGTGAAATTCATAGAGCAGTACTAACATGTTTCTCAAAATGGACAGGTCAAAGAGAACTATTTTCAAATAGATGGTATTCACCTCACAAACAGTATTCTGCAATCACAACTGTGGAGAAAAACATACAACTGCTTCATGTTACTAAATTGATTGGTAAATATTTATTTGTTAATGGATTTTTATATAATTTAATGATTATACAGAATGCTATAATGACTTCAGACTGCAAATTTTCTGATTAATCCATTAACAATAAAACAGATTATGGGCTTTCTCAACTTCAGTGATTATAAAAGTGTAGCACAGCTTAGCACCAAGGCGTGATGGGCCTCTCTAACATGTAAACATGGAAAACCATTATACTGACATGCATGTGAATGGAGAAGACATAAAAAAAAGTACTGTCATTTGTATACGTGAACTGAGTATTTGGCAAAGTGGAAACACTAAACAAAATTCATTAGCAGCAAGGAATCTTTTATATATATTTTGCCACAATCGCAAAAGCACATACCACAGCCTTTGACCAGTTGTGGTGCACTGGTTGAAATGTGAAAAAACCCAGTGTGACATCTGTTATGTTATTCATTGCAAAGATTCATTACTTTGCATGTGATGTGACTTCTAATATTGGGCTCCAGGGACAGAGGAGTCTGTGGATAAAGCAAGTCCCCCATCTGCAGTGATAACATCTCTGGGAAAAGAGTTAAGATTCAGTTGCTAAGGAGATGAGAATAGCAGAAAATAAACTAAAAAAACTTTCAGACAGATTTACCACTGGGGCTTAACAAATGTTTCTGTTCCAAACAGAACTTCAGTCCATTATTGGATGTTTATCTTTTTTTTAAAGTATACAACACTGGGATGTCATTTTGCAACCTCATGTTGCAGTATATTCGGAGTCTACACCAAATGGAACATACAATAGTGTTATCTTCAGAATTCTACAAAGACATATGGTAGTGGATCGACTTCACTACACAATTTAATGACATTGCTATAACAAAGACATACCCCTGGCTGAATACCAATATTTAGTTTTTCACAGATAGATGTGGTGGAATCTGTGACTAACCAATGGGAATTGATCCTAGACCAGGCAAAACAAAGTTCAGCTAGTAGTAGTCAAATATGTTTTAATTTTCAATAAAAG
>JAECMU010169133.1:0-15201 GCA_016106625.1 Dracogyra subfuscus
CCCCCCACACACACACACACACACTATCCGTCGGGCTAGCTATTGTAATTATTTACTAGCCCAACACTGAATATCACTAGCCATGGGAGTGGGGCTACCATAATCTAGAAGCCCTGCCATAACACAGGATAGCCAGGGCCAGACAGGGTAGTACATACCACAGCCTTTGATATACGAGTCATGGTGCACTGGCTGAAATGAGAAATAGCCTAATGGGCCCACTGACAGGGATCGATCCCACACCAACCGCACAGCAAGCGAACGTTGTACCACTGGGCTACGTCCCACCTACAATGCCATAAGGCTATTATCAGTTATTGGTATTTAACATAAAACATTTTGTAGTACTCGGAGGCCTCCCTTGATTGAATGTTGTGTTTATCAAATGACATGTTGGGTCACTGTGTCTCTGCTTTTCTGAAATCTGCATAATATCTTGTCAGCTTGATGGAAAACCAATTTTCTCACAATGTTCACATTTGGTAAAAAATATTCAGGGTTGTACCTTGCATAGGGATAGGGCAGGAGGGACAGTTGTCAAAAAGTGCCCATATTAACAAAAATTATTCTTTCTGTGTACTGTTATGTTGGAAGTAATTCTGTCCAATTTTTGTTCATTGATATTCAGTGTAATAAATAGAACTCTATACTCATTCTAGAAAGAGACAGTTTATGTTCCGACTCACATGTTTTCAATTGTACATCACTCACTTTCAGTTGTGATAAGTGTTCTCTCTTGGGTATTTAGTATTCTTTATTTACCCTTCAACTGGTCCTATTCATTTAATGCTTGGATCCAGTCGAAAGTTAAAGCATGTTGTCTTGGGCACACATGTCAGCTATCTGGGTTTTTGTGCAGGGCAGTGGCTTAGTGATAAGTGGCCTGACAAGCTTACACATTCCCGCTGAACCATTTAAACTGGCCAGTAGGCCTACCAGGATGCGAACACAGTACCTTCCAAACTTAAGTCAGATGGCTTATAACCACTACACCTCTGCACGAGGCCTATGATCTACCACTATGCTAAATCCTACTTACATTTATATTAAAAAAATTAAAAGAATGTTTTGGTTAACGGCATCACTATAGCTCATTGATTTATATTTTTATATTCATATCATGTTACGAAAGCCAAAGAAACGTCAGTACCACATAACCTGCTGTATGCATTTACTGCTTCTAAATCTTCACTGAAGCTGGGGAATTTGACAATTCTGCAGTTTAATCTCGGCTGACACTGTGGCGCTCCATCGCAATGGAAGCTGTCACCAACTGTGATACATCAACTGTCCGCCATGGATGCTTTCACTGATCATTAGCTGGAATGAACTTCACTTGAAATAACCCACTGCAGCTGTTGCTGTCTTCCTTGACTGATCAGTTCAATTAAAAACTCTCAATTTAATCACACCCATGATTATATTGTCATTAAAAAAAGGCTTCTTTGATGTTTTGGAATTGCTTTAGTGCTTTAATTATGTTTAATTATATTTCTTGCTAGCTTTCTCGGCTTTCTTCTGGAAATAGCCATGATAACGTAGAAAAAGTAAATTTATAAAAGATTTCTTTACTGATTGTTGTTTTGTTATGTAGCTCACGGTCATACCCAATAGTCGACATATTTTTCATGCTGGAGTGTTGTTAAACATTTATTCATTCATTCATTCATTCATTCATTCATTCATTCATTCATCCATCCCCATAGTCATAGCTAGCTATTTTCCTCTAGGTATGGTGAGTGTGGACTGTTGACTTGCAGTTTGAAATATATATTAGTGAAAAATCATGTATTTTGTAGTAAATACCATTCTGTAAAAGTGGCGAGGATGCAGGTCAATGGATGCAGGTCAATGTAGGCTATCTGGTACTCATGGGTATTGCAAACCAATGTGTATTATGATACAGGAAGGAACCTGAATTGCAATACTTACCACAATATATTTCGAACATCATTTGTCTATTATTAGAATTTATAAAGTGCTCTAATTTCATCTACATTTTGTATAGCTTAATAAAATAATACATCAGTCAATCTAGATTTGTTCTGAAAAGTGAAGCTATTGTTTCTTTTCTTAAACTGGTAAATTATGTTTGAAAATTTAATGTGTGTGCATTAAAACAAAATATATAAGGTCAGTATACTGGTATGCTAGAAGGATATTGTGATACCTATTATTCAAATTTTATATTGCGGTATACTGGTATACCATGCATCTCTACCATCTGGGTAACTCTGAAGATATCAATTTCCTGAAGGTCAGACCACTTGTAGTCTCCTTCAGACTAACTATGGAGGATTTCAGTCTAATGATACTGAACTGAAATGTTTTGACATTTATATAAAACAATTAGAACTTGAGTAGAATTTGATTTGACGTCAAGATGGATCACTTGTATGAGATGCAGTATCCCATAAAGTTGCATGCATCTGCATACCCAAAGACTTCCTACTGTGGTAGTCACTTTTCCCCACTAACACTTTAAAACTTGCATACCACTAAAGCTTCTATGTTAATATGAGAACTTGATATGTCGTAATGTTGGTATAAAGTGCTCCTACTGGCAGTAGCTAGTGGGAATTTCCCTATTATCTCATATGTTGGCTCCAAATGTAACAGAAAATCAACCTCCACTAAAGGGATTCAAACCACAGACTCTTTCCAACTGAGCTAATAGGGAAATTTCCACCAGCAACTGCATATAAAAGATCCCTTGCTGCTAATCGAAAAGAGTAGCCCATGAAGTGAGGACAGTGGGTTTCCTCTCTCAATGTGTAAATAAAATGTGTTGAGTGAGTTGTTAAATAAAACATTTCCTTTTTTATACAGACCAACTACATGTATATTTTATACATATTGTCTCAGCTTAATGTAGTATACAATGTAAATCTACACTTTATTTAGAGGGTTAGATCTAGCTTAGTCAGTAAGCAGCTTGCCTGAGATGCTGTGGTCTTAGGACCGAGCCCCATCAGTGGACCCATTCTCTGATTCAGTTTCCCACCCACGACTGGTATATCAAAGGCTGTGGTATGTTCGTCCTGTCTGTGGAAATGTGCATATAAAAGATCCCATTCTCATAATGGATGAATCAGAATTACCAAATATTTGATGATGAATAAATCAGTGTGCTCTAGTGGTGTTGGTAAACAAAACACAAACTTTAAACTTAAAAAACATTTTATTTTTTAGCTGCTACAACACTTAGATTTGATGGGACTCAGTTTGTGAAGGTCAGGATGCCAGAGGAATCTTCAACAGAGGCTGAGGACATTTCTCTGCGATTCCGAACAATGCATCCGAATGGTCTTCTGTTCATGACATCATCGGAGCACTCCACCGATTCCATGGAGCTATACCTGGAGTCTAGTGCCATCAAGCTTTCCATTAATGTGGGAAGTGGAACACAGGTGAATGCAGTTGCTTTCATTGTTAAAGCAGTGACAAAATTCTCACAAATAAAACATTAAGAGCAGGAAACATTTTGTTGGTATGACATAGCGATCCAGTATGCAAGTTTCAGAGATAGCTACACAATTAAAAATTAAAACATTAAACAGTAGTTGCTAATGAATTGTCAGCTGACTAGCAATATCGCTAATCAAGATTTTGAAAACAAAGTGTAGCCTAGTGGTATAGTGCTTGCTTGGGTGTGCAGTTGATATGGGATCGATCTCCCTCGTTGGGCCCAGCCAGTACACCACAACTGGTATAAGCTATCCTGTCTGTGGGATGGTGCATATAAAAGATCTGTTGCTACTAATGGTTTCCTTTCTAAGATTATATGTCAAAATTACCAAATGTTTGACATCCAGATGATTAATAAATTAATGTGCTTTAGTGGTGTCGTTAAACAAAACAAATATTGAAAACAAACAGTTTCCTGAAGAGAGAAAAGGTTTCATCTCTGTCCTGTTATTTTCGTCATTTTTGTCTTTCCCAAGTTCAAGGGCCATAACTCTGTGAAAAATTGGCATGAAAGTCAAACTTGATCTGTAACACTACATGATAATGCTATATACAGGTTCATATATTGAGGAATTGTAAAAACAAATGTTGGGAAAACTGTATGACAGACAGACAGAAGGCTTACCAGACATCATGGTTAAATCAATGTTTGATTTTCTGGACTTTCAAATTTCAGTTCCAAGCAGTTTGACATATTAGAAACTGGAATAATTTCTTACAAACTTCATAAATTTGTGTATATTTTAGATTCACTTCTTAAAACCAAAACCTTATGAATAAGGAAATCCTTGTGTACCAACCATCAAGAGTAAAAAAAAACTATATTCCCATGACTTATATTTGCATTCTTTAAGATGTTCATTTTAAACAAGCTAAATATATATGAAAGTGGCAACGTTGCAATCTTGTAGTGAAATTCAAAATACCTTTTCAAAAAAACAAGGCAGTGTTGTTTAGCAGAGTTTAACAGAGCTTTTTGAATTTGGCCCCAGGTGTTCAAGAAAAGTGAGCCTGTTCTGTTGTATTCAGAAATATAAAATAGCCTAATTTTGCAGGGAGTTCCATTTTTTTTATGCAGTCTGAAAACTTTTCCTGTTGTTATTCTTTAATGAAACGTTCACAGTAATGACGTATTAGAATGACATTTCAGAGATCAGAATCTGATATTTCAAATAAATGACATTAAAACAGCAGAAATAATATTTGGTAAAAAAAATTGTGAAAAATTATCCTTAGATGTGCCATGAATAGATATTTTATGCCATCAAATATTTAAAAATATGGTCTAAAAAATCAGATCAATCCAAGAACATCTCAGAATTTCTCTAATGGGATCAGTGTTTGAAAAGCTTTTTGTAAAGAAGCGCTCCTAGGCACACCTTCATAGGCTTTATGCCTGTGGAACTCACATTGTCCGGCTTTGCCATAAACAAGTTCTACCCGTCTACTCACTTTCAAGGTAGTCCAACAGGCCTTTAACTAAGAAAATGGGCCAAGGTCAGACAGCACAATTAAACTCGGTAAGGTAATTACCCAGAACTTGACTAGACACAATGATTTCTCAAAACACAGAATTCCATTCTATATTTAACTTCCCATGATAACATTGTTTTCCCATGTCACTAAATCATTCTGAAACAAACCTTTGGAGGTATGTGTTTATGCCATTCATCAGAAGGGTCTATTAATTTTGAATGCCTATTTCTGCACCATTAATTACATTTCCATTCAGTCTTGTGTGCATAAAATATCAAAATAGCATAACAATCCTTTAATTTAATTATTGATTATTAAATATTTACAGAAATCCAATACCACTGTGCTGTATCTCACTGGTAGTATTTCATTATTCATTTAACTACCTATAGTAAAACCTGGGTTAATTTTTTAATTGGACTTATTGAAATGCAATACAGTTGAGATACTGTGGAACATGGGGGCTGTAAAGGCTTTTATTGTACTCAGAAGGCTTGAAATGCCATATTTTATCATGTACCTGGGCCCGCACTTATAAAACTTTTACAGTCCAGACTTATTCTCTAATGACATCACAGGCGTATAATTTGTATGGCATTGTCATGACAACACTGTTGCAGACTCTATTAAAGTTTTATAAGCATCAGGCCTCAAATTAACACATTTCTCCTCCATACATATCCTAACAAACCCCCTCCTTTAGGCCCTCAAATTTCCATCCCCACCTCCACTTTCCCCTCATTATTGTGCTCAGAAGGCTGGAAATGAATTTGAACACCTGAAATTCAAAATTTCCATCATCAGGACATCACACTAACAGTGCCTCTCCCAGTGCCTCTCCCCTATCTCCCTCCCCTCACCCCACACATGTACACTTTTTCCTTGTTATACTTGAAAGACTTGAAATGACATTTGAACACCTAAGATGCACAATTCCCATCCCCCAGGACATCAAACTGACAGTGCTTCCCCCACACTTTCAAATACATTCTGCTGGCTCTGCATTTCTTTCAGCTTTTTTGTCAACTTTGATGTGAGAAGCGTCTGTAATTTATTGGATGAGGTTTTAAATGTTTTTTATAAATTTGAACCAGTCAGTTATAAAATGTCAGTATGGAATTCAAATGAGTTTGGGGTGAGTTGTACTTTAATCGTACAGTGCTCACAAGTGTTGAGCTTAATCACAGGATGAATGTGGTGGATTTTTGTATATCCATTAGTGTTTGTGGGCAGGTTGTACCTTAAATGTAGAGTACTCACAAAAGATAATAAAGTGTTTGTTTTTTAACAACACCACTGGAGCACATTGATTTATTAATCATCGGTTTATCCCTGTCCCAAGTCAGACCCTTGATCCTATCAGATGCCAGACTCGGGATAGGCGTGTTCAAAACTCTAGTGGTATATGGATACATTAAAAAGTTACTAAGGTAATCAACATCTATTGGATGTCAAACATTTGGTAATTCTGACTTGTAGTCATTGTTCCTCACTCACATTTAGCACCAATATTCCTGTCTGTACAGACCCTGCACCCTCTCTCCCTCCCCCACTTTTAGATAACCCTGGATTTCCTCCATTCTTTAGAAAAGTTTGTTTTGTTTTACAACACCGCTAGAGCACATTAGTGAACTAATCATTGGCTATTGGATGTCAAACATTTGGTAATTCTGACACGTACATGTAGTCATCAGAGGAAACCCGCTACATTTTTTCTAATGCAGCAAGGGATCTTTTATATGCACTTTTCCACTAACAGAAAAAACGTACCACGGCCTTGGATATACCAGTCGTGGTGCACAAGAGGTAAAAGTGCTCACAAGTATTAAGATTACTCATAGGATGGACCCAGTGGTTTTTTTTTCCTGTACTATCAAAGGCTATGGTATTTGCGTTCATGTCTGTAGGAAAGTACATATAAGAGATCCCTTGCTGCAATTTAGTATTAGTAACCTATGTGGCATCAACAGGTGTCCTGTTTAATACCATGTATTACAGACTGTCAAATTAGCCATATGATAGACAACAAATACACATACCCGGTAACTTTATTTTTCAAAATGTACTGAAGTGTTGTTTTATAAAATCTTTCTTTTTTCATACAAGAGCTTATTAAAACTTGATGAAGGATTTTTATTGTTTGGTTATAAATATAAATTATATTTGCATAACCGGTAACACTTTACATGAAATGGTGTGCCCTGAATGAGGATTTGAAAAATATCATGGTTAAGAATATTTGAAGCCTGTTAAATGAGTAATGGTTAAGATTAATTTTTAAAGTAATTTGTTCAGCCTTTACCCAAATACTACATATCAGTGTTCTTGCTGCTACATTTAAGCAGGGATGCCCGTCCCACTTTTGCATTTTGCCACCTTCCTTTATTTTTCGGTGCCCCTCTTTATTTCTTCACACCCATCTCCACTGTTTCAAAATGCACACTTTTTTCCAAACAAAAAAACAAATCAGTCTGCACACTGGACATCAAAGGAAATAAGTATGTACAAAACAGCAACTGACCAAAAACTTCAGTAGCTTACGACAGTTACTGTAACATAATTTAACAGTATTTTTAACAGCTTCTATTTTGTCCCATACTTGTATCCCTTTGAATGATTGATACACTCAATAAAAGTTATATTTGATTTGAGCCATGAAATTTTAAATTTTATCTTGATTCACAATCTCCGATTAGTGCCAAATTTGTCACGTGATCAGAATGGTCATTCTGTCTTTTGTTTTCACTTAATATTGTCTGATACTTTGTCTTTAATTGGTTGTAACTGATGATTTTTACTTTCTGTCATTTGTTTATTCAGCAATTCTTTATAAAATACTAGAAACTTTTCATTTTTGGTTATAAAAACAATGGAAGTGTTAGTGTTCATCATTAAAATAATTTATTTTGAGTGCCATATAATATATACACTGCTTTTACAAAAACTAAATTAATTTTTATCAGCTGGTAATATCATAGTGATCGATTCATTCGATGAGGATGGAAATAAAATGAACAGAAATGTTTTATTCCACATTAAGGGATCACTTTACAAAAATCTTTATTGTTTTTCATATATCTTGAAATCTTTATTAAAATAATAATATTAAACCATTGATCGGTTCAACAAAATAATGGTTGTGAATGTCAGATCGACAACTTCTCTGGTTCAACTAACGGTACATAAAAAATTAGTCTGCTTGTATTTCGTACCAACTTTTTTGTACTAAATACTGAAGGGCAAAATAACGAGTACCGTATTTTCCAGAGTATAAGCCGCTACTTTTTTTTTCATATCGGAGGGGGCGATTTATATAACGGTGCGGTTTATATATGAATTTTATTTTCAGTTTCTAATAATGTATAAGTCTTAAGAAATACTATTTGTTATATATTTTATTTATTTGGTTTTATAAGTATCACTTTAGAAATTCAATCAAGGTGCGATCATTTGAGAAATCAGAAGCGCATGAAGACATTTATGCCCCCACTCAAATATTTTCGTAACCTTTGTCACGGTTATTAAACAATGCGCTTGCGTCACCAGTGGCTTTACAGACTGCTTGTTTAAAACGCACGTTTTTTCACAAGATGACTGTAAATATGGGAACAATAAATTGTACCAGTACTTTTATTTGAAACTACGTATTACCGGTACAGAATAATTTAACACAATCAAGTGAACATCAAAAGTCAAAAACGTAAATCTATTATACTCATCCAGCAGATCGCACGCGGTGTTTGACCTACATTTGTTTGCATGGCCTTTGTTTATTTCTGCGGCTTATAAAATGATGCGTCTTATATATGAATGGATCCTCAAATATGTGTAAACAACAGGGGTGCGGGTTATACAAGGGTGCGTTATATACTCCGGAAAATACGGTATGTCTTTCCACAAAGTCAACCAACACAACACAACAATATATGGAAACCATACTTAATATTTTCCCTTTTTTCTTTTCTTTTTTTTCTTTCTTGTTTTTTACTTTTAAAGGGTAGGGTGTTGAATGGCAGTCCTCCTTCAAGTTTCACCCAGTGAGAATGTGACATATTACATAATTGTTTTCGAATTTTAAAATGTGCATATAAAATAGCTAGACCCTTACTGCTAATAAAAAAAAGCATGTGGCAGTATATAAAAGACACTTTTAGACTATGTGCCATAAGTATGTTATATATATTACAAGTAAGTACCATAACTGTATGGCTGTTCTAAAACAGTTGATAGTATGCCAGAATACACTCGGTTTTCCACATGCTGTATGCAAACGTTCAGTTTATGACAATACAATGAATGTTAATTGAAAAATAATTGTTATTGGAGACACAATAATCTCTTTTTAACCTGGTCATGCATGAATAAATGAGTTTCTTTGTTGGATATATTATGCTATTGTTATTTTTAAAGTATGTGTATTTTTTTTAAAGGTTTTAAGAGTGGGCAACATATTGAATGATGATCGTTGGCATACAGTATTTATTCGACGTCGGGCACAAACAATCGAGATCGGAATAGACAAACATCGGCCTGTCACAGGTAATAAATTAATAAAATTAGTACAATAATAAGTATTGTCTAAACTGTAAGCTTTACAGGCTTTATAGACATGTTAGATGCCATGTGGTGCAATTATATTTTACTCAAATTACATAGTGGTATGAATATTGCATACCATACTGTATTTTCCATATGCTGCGTGTTTGAAGCTTTTATGTGCAGTTCATGTTAGGTATCCACATAGGCTTTCAAGCTTTGCTATGACATCCAGCATATGTGGAACATTTAAGTCCCTGGTGGCATAGTTCATTGAATTGAAACAAAAACCTATATTATGTGTGCAGGTGAAATTTTTGGTTCAGTTTATGAAGTCAACAAATTTATAACAATATGTACTGTAGAATACTCATTTTATTAAACTTGATTTTTTCTTACACACCCTTAGATGAGAAAATCGATAGTTATTTATGATAAAGCATACTAATAATACACATATGTGTGATAATAAACTAAAAACATATGACTGACTGCTCCTAGGTAAAGGGCCTAATTCACGAAGGTTTTTAAGGCTCTGTTATACAACAAAGCATTTTCCTTGCAAGTCTTTTAGCATTGCACTGTGAGATCACAAAGTTGTGAGAGTTCAGTGAATTAGGCCCGAGGTCATCACTGACATGTAATAAAATGAAGCACAAAGTAAATTGATTGCTTTGTGATGTATAGGTTAACCTGTAACTGATTACTCTGTGACATGTAAGTTAACTACCGTACAAGGATTAGGACCATAATTTGGTTTTAGTTGAAAAAGACAATTAAATTTATTTAAACCTGGTTTTTTAAAGGTATGTCTAAGAAAATTAGTATATGTCACTTTCTCTTTTTATTTCCATTACTGACCAATATACTTGGCAAAGTGAATGAATTACATTTTTTAAGACATGTTAAAGAACAATTTTAATTAATATTGTACTGCTTTAATGTATTAGATTAAACTATTAATTTTGAATATGTGGATAGTTTTTTCATTAGGAATCCTTTGTTTTTTGTTGGGTTGGTATTATACTCTTTTCAGGTGAGTGTTGTATTGTATAAATAAGACTGTTGATTTTTATTTGACTTGTGTTTCAGACAAGCTCCCCGGTCAGGAAACATCCTTACAATCTAATGCCATAGTTCTTGGTTCACTAGATGCTCTCACTCCTGGTATAATCGCTTGCCTCCATGTTCAGCAGTGTTTTTTGTTGTCTTCTTTCTCTTCTTATGCATGATGTTTGTAACTTGTTCAACTTGTGACTTTGAAAAGGAAGCCTGTGTTTATAAATTGTTGGACTAGTGACTTTGAAAAGGAAGTCTGTGTTTATATATTGTTGGACTTGTGACTTTGAAAAGGAAGTCTGTGTTTATATATTGTTGGACTTGTGACTTTGAAAAGGAAGCCTGTGTTTATAAATTATTGAAAGGAAGCCTGTATATCATGTTTAAAACTTGTTGGACTTGTGATTTTGAAAGGAAACCTGTATATGATGTTTATAAATTGTAGGTCTTTTGACTGAAGGGAAGCCTATGTATGATATTTATAAATTGTTGGCTTTTTGACTTTGTAATAGTGGTATGTTGATAACATTTGCTTTAATACTTGATTTGTGATTTAGGTGCAGATGGGATTAAAGTCTAGATTTATAGGTTAGGCCAATGCCATTGCATATCAGGAGCCTAGCTAACTCAAGCAGTATAGTGAAACGATGGTGTGATGGTGCTGAAGACAATTTAAGAAAGCTTTGTCAGTTAGGTCCCGTGTTTGCAGTGTATTGTTTTTTATAATTACACTATAGAATTGCAGGTTCTTGTTCTTTGATAACAAGCTAAAAATAATTGTCAACTTTCAACACTGCAAAGTTATTTGGATTTTTTCATTCATGGTCAATTTTATGTTACACTCTGACATTTGTTAGAGTTGGTCTTATAATTGTGGTTAGTCATGGGTTTAGCAATTAGATTGTCATGTGGTTGTTGTCAGTCTGTCATTTATTGGTCATGTTATAAGGTGTGTTTTGACCACGAGTTGGGCCTGTTATTAAGGTGCAAATTTGACAT
This sequence comes from Dracogyra subfuscus, assembly GCA_016106625.1. NCBI lineage: Eukaryota > Metazoa > Mollusca > Gastropoda > Neomphalida > Peltospiridae > Dracogyra > Dracogyra subfuscus. Next base: position 11,539 of record JAECMU010169133.1, read on the forward strand.
TCATTGTTATGGTGATCGTGGCTGCTATAACAAATCGGTGAACATTCATTGTTAAAACAATACATCGGTATTAGACCATGTAGTTAGTTACATCTTGGTTGGGAACATAGTTTCCTCTAGAATCTTTGCAATGGTCTACATGTTTGTTATACGCGGCAGCTTATTCATCATTGTTTTTTTTTCTCTTTTTATGACAGTGAAGTAATTTTCATATTTCATTCTGTGTATATTGTAGAAATGACTGTTTTCTTGTCCAGAGAAAAGAAATTAAAACGATAAGCTGGTCTGCTATATTCTGATGGGGTTTTTTCCAACTTTAAAACTTTAATAGCACTTCATTTTATTTGTTGCCTATATTGTATTTTTTTGTTTCATTTTATGAGTTGAGGTGTTAAACTGGCATTCAGATTTGAACTCTTGATATTGGCCATAACATACACATGTAAATTAACATGTATTATGGTTGGTTAGCAGTCATTTTGTTTCTTTGTTGCATTATCAGTTGTACATTTGTGTAATTCAAGACTTTGTTTTTGAATTTCCAATTAATGTGGTTGCATGAAATGTGTGACTATGGTTAAATATTTTGTATGTTTATATTACTTTGGTTTTATTGTATGTTGTGCTTTTGCATATTGAATACAATCTGCTTTCATTGAGAAAACCACTATCAACATAATTTGATTATTAATTTTTTTAATGATTTTTTGACGGTTGCATTTTCTTAGTGCAGGTCAAGACATATTTTAGTTACATATTTTTCTCATATAATTGCTGCACATGTATATGTATGTATTTTTGTTTACCTTGGATTCAACATGACAGTTACAAAGAGATTTAGAGACAAGATAACATATTCTTTATTAAAACATATTAAAATTATTACTGGCATAAATATTCATCTTTTGTAAGTAAAATCTTTGTTAGGTTTTCTTCTCCATCAGAGAAATATTTACTGTTTGTTCTATCATAAAATGTAAGTGTATTTTTCTTGCAGCTGATATGCCAGGAATATCTGATGAACTTGAATTCCGAAATATCGAGATTGGACACATGGTCAATGATGACAATTCTCTTGGAAAGCATTCTGGATTCATTGGTTCCATGCAGCAGTTCATGTTCAACAAGAACTTGTTTTTCGAGATGGCTAAATCTGGAAAGATCGACAACATTCAAGTGACAGCCAAATTTAGCACAGACGAATATGTTGTTCGGGATCCAATCACTTTTAAATCAGCATCAGCATTTGCAATGCTTAATCGTCTTCAGGTGTACAAAGACTTTTCATTGTCCTTTCAATTCAAGACAACAGAGGCAGATGGCCTGATCTTCTACAATGCAGGGAGAGGACAGGACTTCTTTGCCATAGAGCTGAAAGACGGCTTCCTGTACTATATCTACAACATGGGTGATGGCCCACAGCAGATCAAAACCAACACTCGCCAACCTCTCAACAATAACAAATGGCACGAGGTCCGTCTTCTGAGAACAGAAATCTACAAACAGTTGATTCGAATTGATGACAACACACCTACCATTGATAATCTCTCCGGCGCCCAAGCAGTGAATTTTGATCTGGAGGGGAATTTCTTTGTTGGTGGAGTAAGAAAAACGATGTATCACTCACTGCCAAAACAGATTCAGTCCAAGCATGGTTTCCTTGGATGTCTAGGATCTCTAGATTTGAATGGGTATCTTCCACAGGTTGTCAAGGATGCTGATACTATCCATCAGTCAGTGGTGGAAGGTTGCAAAGGTGAGGATTATTATGATATTACGGGTCTTGAACTTTAAAATTTGTCTCCCACGGCAATGATTTTTTTTAATGCTGTTTGTGAAACAGCCTACCAATGGCAATTATAAGCATTTTTGTGGATGCATTTTACTGTCACCGAGTATGTTTACCAAGTTTTATCCAGAAGCCCCATATTCCACCAGTGATACTCAACCTATATTTCTATGGAATTTGACGTTGTTAAGTTTGAACCCAGAATCTGTTTGGAAATGTTATACAATGTTACAATGATCAAAATAAACAAAATAAACATCAGTGTCTTTTCTAAGTAGACATACTTGCAAGATTTCTTGTATGGTATTCTTATAAATTGAAAAGACAATGTTGATTTTTTAACCAAAATCCAAAACCATAATTGTAATATTCTGTAAGATTAATGATTTTTTTTTTTTAATATCAAATTTGATGAACAGTTTTTAATCATGTTTTTTTGTAAATATAATCTGATATTGATTGAAGTAACTTCTCCGATTAATAGGAATTTCCTGTAGTTTTTCATGGCATCTGTTCACGGGAAGTAACATTGATTGAACAGTGGGAGTTAAATTACGTTTGAAGGAGAAAGAAAAGACATGTTGAGAATATCAGAGATTTTGTATTTTGGGGAGGCTCAAACTAACAAATCATTAGTTGTCAGTATTTCATTTCAACTTATTTTTGTGCTTATATCCAAGTAAGGTTTAAGCACGCTGTTGTGGGCACACACAACTCAGCTATCTGTCTGTCTTTCCAGGACAGTCGGTTAGTTATTGGTGGTTAGTGAGAGAGAAGAGGGTATAGTGGTTTTACCCATTGAGTTGTTAAAACTCGCTCTGGGTGAGAGCAGATATCGGGCTGCAAAACCTGTAGCTACATGTATACCAGCCTTATGTCTGGTGGCTTAACCACAACACAACCATGGCTGGTGGTGTCAATAACAACTACTGACTTTTATAGCATCAGCAGTCACTGTGATTTCTTATCAATGATGTTTGAGGTTTGGTTTGTTATGCTGTTTTTATCAGGCCCTACACGTCAGTGCCAAAAAGACTCTTGTGCCAACTTTGGTCGTTGTATTCAGCAGTGGAACTCATACAGCTGTGATTGCGACATGACCTCTTACTCAGGACCTACCTGCAAATCAGGTGAGAAGTGGCTTTATATTTTATATATTCTTTCCTAGGATACTGTTATAAATCAGGTAAGTAGTGGCATTATATGTCATCGATTCTTTCCTAGGATACTGTTATCTGTATGATATTTTATATTCATGCATAAAGGCAATTCATTTTAGAGTGTTATGTAACATTATAATATGTCTATGATGGTAGCATCATTATTAGTACTTGTAGTTTATGTTTATGTACATTTCTATATGATGCATATATGGAAATAAATGATTGATTGATTGTTATAAATCAGGTAAGTAGTGGTATTATATGTCATCGATTCTTTCCTAGGATACTGTTATAAATCAAGTGAGTAATGGCATTATATGTCATCGATTCTTTCCTAGGATACTGTTATAAATCTGGTGAGAAGTGGCATTATATGTCATCGATTCTTTCCTATGATACTGTTATAAATGTGGTGAGAAGTGGCATTATATGTCATCGATTCTTTCCTAGGACACTGTTATAAATCTGGTGAGAAGTGGCATTATATGTCATCGATTCTTTCCTAGGATACTGTTATAAATCAGGTAAGTAGTGGTATTATATGTCATCGATACTTTCCTAGGATACTGTTACAAATCAGGTAAGTAGTGGCATTATATGTCATCGATTCTTTCCTAAGATACTGTTACAAATCAGGTAAGTAGTGGTATTATATGTCATCGATTCTTTCCTAGGATACTGTTACAAATCAGGTAAGTAGTGGTATTATAT
>JAECMU010169184.1:0-10784 GCA_016106625.1 Dracogyra subfuscus
GTTAAAGTACAACGATTTTTCGGTGGCATTTTGTTTGATAGTTTGTTCATAAATAAATAAAACTGAAATTTACTTTTATTTAATTGGGATGTATTACTTAAGTGACATGTTCTACTCATTATTAGTTTAATGTTGCTGCTAATCCGTTGGTACGGTACCTGCATTGGGATTACGTCGCGAACCGCAAACAAAACAATTTTGGTAACAAAGGTCGCGAACTGCCAAAGCATACCGGCTTCAATAAATCCATTAATGTCTGCCGCTTGGTACAAACTGCATGTGAACAACAATCATGACCAGTTAACGGTAGGAACTACTCAGACACCTTGATTATAAATGCCTTTGATAAAACCACAACAACTTTGATACTGTAATACATTCTGTTTTCGTGGGCTACAGCCAATGCGAAGTCGCCTTGTTATCGAGTAACGATTGAGCTGAACTAACGAATGCTAATTATACAAGTGCCGGAACCGAACAGCTGTTGACATTTACCAAATTAACAAAAGGATTAAAATAATGCTTAGTATTAGTAAACATATATTTCTTTACGACAATAACATCATATGATAACATCAAAATAATTTATTATTTCTTGAGTCGAATCAAATCGCCAAACTTTCCGGTCATGTGACACAACAATGGCGGCACTGCAGAAAACGATGGGATATATCCGAAACTAAATCGCTGTACGATTATATATGGTGGGAAGAATTTGAAAAAAAATGGAGGGGGAATATTTTGGCCGCTAATGCAGGTTCAAACCTAATTTTTGCTGGAAAATAGTGGCCGCTGGCCGCGTGGGACAGGTGGTCGCTCTAGCGAGGTAAAATAAAGAAAGAAATGTGTTGGGGGTTTCTGGGAGGCCGTTATGGGCAGGTGGCCCTTATATAGAGGTGCCTGTTAGACCAAGTTCGACTGTATATATATATATATATATTAAATTCATATAATAAATATTTTCATATATTAAATTCAAATTAACAAATAAATATGAACAAGTTTTCAGTCGCCAGTTGAAAAGGCAGAATACTACTTATTGGTATATTACTTGTTTAAGAAATAAACAATAACAACCATTAAAACAGTAACTACCCCATCTGTTGCAATATTGTGGGGGGTTTTTTGAAAATATTATTCGGGCAAGTGAAAATGCTGTCACCACTTGCCCGGATGGCAACTCAAAAAAAAAGTTAAGCGCAGACACTGCAGGTGTGTGTATCGTCAACGTCCCTAACTGCGTTATGCTTCAAATTCCGTTCACTTTGTTTTCTCATGCACAGTTCGCGCAATCAGCATCCAATTTGACGTCATCGGCATGTCGTTCATTTATGAGGTTTTTCTTCACAGTTCATGAACATTTTTATAAACAATAAAGTTGAGAAAAGTAAGTATCTAACTACAAAACTTTACAAACTCCTAAAACCATTAATTTTACTAAGTCGTTTTTGTTTATTCCTTAAAATTACCGATATCGGGTCCACATGACTTGTAGAAATTGACTTAAGTTAAAATGGAGAAAGATGAATTAACATTCGGTGCGTGTCACATGACCACACACATGCCAGATCAACAAGGCCCAAGAATATAACTTTTATGATTTTTAAGACCCCTGTTGTTAGGACTTGTTTTTAATTATTATATTCGAACTGCAAAAGGTATGAAACATTTCTGTGCTTCTGTTGTGGTGAATAGTATTCATAATCCATTCATAACAGTTGTAAATAATTTTGAGTATATAAATTGTGTTAATTCTGAATCAATTCATTAAAAATTTAATATTTTACAAATTATTCGCAGGTATGAACGTAATGCCTGTCAGCATTGACATCAAGTGTGACTCTGAGTGATGTGTGTTGATAAAACGCGGACCGGACCAGAACACTTGACAAATTGAATTTTCCCTTTAAACAAAATAATAATAATTAAGTGTTTGGCAACTGTGCATAATTAAGAAACATATATTTTGTCATGTAGTTGCCTTAAAAATAGAAAATGACGATACTTTTTGTAAACGCATGCGCCTGAACGCAGTTAGAAACGTTGCATCCTTTCCTGTTTACAGGAGGGTGATTCACTTTTATTTATTAGAATGGATTTGTTTTACGTCCACATTGTTGATTTTTTTCGTTACTTGATTGCAATTTATTTTGTTTCACATATTGTAGCTGAAAAATGTAGAATAGTATTTCCGTAAATATCGTATTCATGTTTTTGTCATTAGGTGAACGCAGTTTGAGACGTTGATGGTACACCTTAACTTCAAGACTTATTTTGTTTTGCTTGTTTGTTTAACGACACACTCAACACATTATAAATACGGTTATATCGGTGTCGGACATATGGTTATGTCGAGAACTAAAAAGTGGTTAGCTGACGGGGATCGATCCTAGACCGACCGCACATCAGGCGGGCACTGTACCACTGGGCTATGCTGCCCACCTTCAAGGCTTAAGCCATACGAGTCTTTATGACCTGACCTCACTCGCAAATATCAGGGGTTCAGGGGGCCCTTTTCACCACCCCCACCCAAAAAAATTAAAAAAATAGATCCTTGAAAACAGGCTAATCACTTAAAATTATCAGCCTTGGCCAAGTCTAATCAGACTAATGTGAACGAAAAAACGAGACTATGGTGATAATCATAATGATAATGCGGTATTAATGGTCATTTTCTGGACCTCTTCAAGTTTTTCCAAAACTTCTGCAGCGGTCATAGCAACCTCATCTTCATCTTCTTCTGTGTCAATAGCATCAGTAGTAGACATGGCTTATTACCCTTCGCTTTCCAAAATTTTTATGTGATTTAAAAATGCTACTTTTCAATCTATCAAGAAACGAACAACTCCCGCCAAAAGCCAAAAATAAACCAGTAATACTGTTCATCGTAACAAAACAAAATTCGGAACAAGCTTAAGGCCAATTCAAAAATTTAAATTGGATTGTTTTTGTTTAACGACACCACTAGAGCACATCGATTTATTAATCATCGTATATTGGATGTCAAACATTTGGTAATTTTTAAATGTAATCTAAGAGAAGAAACAAGCTACGTAAGTATGCAACCCTTTTATTTAAGAGAAGGGAGGGTATCTAATTTTGACAAAAATAGCGTTACGTACTAATTGAACGGCCTCTAATTATGTCACCTATATCGACTTTCGCTGAGATCACATAGGGTAAACAGCATATAAGTTTGTGTTGGCTGCCATTTTGCCTTTTTGTGGAAAACTCTCCAAGGGGGAGAAATGATATGACGTAATCTAACGACGTCACAGCGTGTTACGATATAAAAGCAATTGTGATGACTAGTAGAGTCAATATGTGAGAAAAAACACCTCAACCCCCAAAAAATTGCTACAAAAGGTTTTTTTATTGTTTCTGGTACTCTGGGACACTGGGAATAACATATCAAAAATCTATCAAAATCGGACCACCAAAAAGCTGTTAAAACTGGGTCAAATCCAAGATGGCCGTTTTTGATTTCACTCTCTGTAAAATGAAATCAAATTTAATTTAAATTACTATTTAGAGCAGCCAAATGTCTAACAAATAAGTAAAACTCATTTGGTTGGCAAGTAATGATTCTATATCATAATTGTATTATCTTTCCATTACGTTAATGACTTAATAATTAAAAAAATTCAAAATGGCCACGATAGTTCATGGATGAAATAGCAACATTTTCCTTACTTTGCTTATGTAATCCCATGGGAATATGGTGATAAAAGCAAACTACTAATTTAAGATGTATTAGGGTATTGAAGAGACCCAATATTTAAAATATAATCCTTAATTTCATTTGATTGGCGACAGAGAAACAAAATGGCTGCCAATCGACATGTATACATTGGCAGTATATGGGAAAATGCATATATACTTAGTAATTGGCTAAGTAACATTTTCCTTTTGCATCCCAATAACATAAATGAAGAACATATACTCCAATTGTCTTATTCCTACATTTAAATGCCATTGTATGACCTATTTGTAATTTAATTCTGTTTATAAGTATTATAATATTAATAAAAAATAGCATGCATAAATAAATAAATATATATTTAGCAAAATATTCAAAGTGAAAATGGAGATATATGTATATTGTGAATCATCACAATTCTGGACATTTTATTTATTTTCCAGTTAGAGTATTATTTTCACTTTTGTAAGAGAGACTAGTTGTCTAACTAATAGTACTGATGATGTCAATAAAAATGGCGGACATACAAGACCTTTGTCAACAAACAGGTAAGAAAAAGTTATTCTTTTTAACAAAATTTACTCTTTAATTCTGTCATGATGATTTTCTATAATTATTACATAATGTTACACTTTATAACAACACTATTTTTCACAAAGCAAATAAGTGCCATAATTTATCATTTAAAACTGGTGCTACAAAAACTTTTTTGAGATATACTACTTTCTAAACATTTATATTATTATTCCATCAACTTCAGCTGTCTTTTTCAGTAGAACCATGTTGCTATACCTAGATAAACTTTACATAAATAAACACTGTTAGGGAACCTAACATTGTGTATGTGACCACGAGATGGAGATTACAGGCACGGTTATAGTTCACGTTCTGTCACTGGATAATTTGTATAAGCAGAAATGTGTTGGTTAAAGCATAATACATTTCTAATACAGACTTCTTTGTCTTTCAGGTATTGGGTGAATAACGGAATATAAAAATGAGTGAAAATAACATCCAACAAGATCTGTGTCCCATCTGTAAAAAGAAATTGGATGATGAAAATGATGATGTAGTTCAAATCCGTAAAAAGGGTGCTGATGGAATCAATATTGCAAGTGTTCAAAGAGGTGACAATATTGTTGTGGCTGCTGGTAATACGGTTCACTCAGAGTGTCGTAAATGGTACACTAACACAAATGACATTCAAAATACTTTAAATAAGAATAAAACTGAATCATCCACATCCACCAAGAGAAGTGCACGTGTATCCTTTGGGCCTTTTAATAGCAAATCTGACTGCCTTTTCTGTGGAACTAGAGTCGTACTGAGTAGCTCAGATTCTAGTAGTGTTAAGACTGATTCTTTTGCTAACACAATATTGGATTGCTGCAAAACTCGTTCTGATAATTGGTCATTTATTGTAAAAGGTCGGATCGAGTACTATGGTGGTGATTTGCATGCCGCAGATTGTTTGTATCACCATTCATGTAGTGGGAACTTTAGATCAGGGCTTGACATTCCACAACAGTTTAGTACTGGGACACGGTCAAAGCGCAGAAAATCTGGAAGACCCAAGGATGAAGACCAGGAGCAAGCCTTTCTCAAGATGTGTTCCTACTTAGAGGCTAATGATGAGGAACAATTAACAATTTCTGACCTGAGGTGTAAAATGAAAGCATTTTTATGCTGTAAAAATTCTCTTCCATATGGAAATTACTACCTTAAAGACAAACTAAAGGAACACTATGGACATTCCATATATATAGCAGAAGGGGAAGGCCTTCACGACTTAGTGACTATGAGAGAGAAAACTACACAAATACTTCGGTCTTACTTCAAAAGTGCAAAGGAAGGTGATGAGGAATCTCAAAAGAGGGCAATAATTGAAACTGCTGCAAGACTTATCAAAAGTGACATAAAAACCACTGTTGCTTCTGTTACTGACCAGTATCCTGATAGTCATATGCTGAAACTGGATTCTGCTTTGCAATTCATTCCAGACACCCTTCATACGCTGCTGGATTTGCTATTTGTAGGAAAAGATACTCGGAGAAAAGTGGCAGCAATTGGTCAGTCAATTATTCAAGCTGTTAGACCAAGTGCTGTTGTAGTGCCATTACAGATAGGACTTGCTGCCCAGATGCACCATTTATATCGATCTAGGTTCCTTATAGACACTCTTTCTGAAATGGGATTTAGCTCCTCTTATAGTGAAGTGCAACGGTTTGAAAAGAATGCTGCTAATTCTGTTGCCCCAGATGTTCTAGGCACGGATATTGACCTGTTAGATACAACACTGTTATTCGCTGCAGACAATGTTGACCACAACATACTCACAATAGATGGAAAAGGGACATTTCATGGGATGGGAATGATTGCCACACTAACACCAGGAAAGAAGACAAATCATACAGTACCAAGAAAACATCTGTCAGATTTAAACATAACAGAAAAAACAAAGATCAAGATAATAGACTACCGTTTTGCCAACTCTGCCCACTGCAATATCAAATTTCAAGAACTTCCCAAACTCGGTGATTATGATAGGCGAGTAGATATTTTATGGGAATTGTCGTTCAATTTCCACAAGCTGACACCACATTGGCAGGGGATGATGCATATTGTCCATCAAGGTTATATTCACCCTGGTCAGTCTTCTGTTGTGTTCTTGCCCATGATAGACATGTATCCCGGAGACAAGACGTGTATTCTATCGACACTAGATTACCTCTGTAATCTAGCCTTGAAGCACCATGTATCCCCCATAATAACATTTGACCAGCCTTTATATTGGAAGGCATCTGAAATTATCTGTGATGCACCAAAGAATAGTCATTTGAAAACGATTGTGTTGATGCTTGGCAGTTTTCATACATTAATGAATGTACTTGGAGCAATTGGTACACTGATGGAAGGCACAGGACTTAAAAACATTCTTGAAGTTGTTTATGGTGAAAATGCTGTGGTGCATATGCTGACAGGAAAATCAGTCCAGAGATCATTCCGTGGCCATCTTCTTGTGGACAAATGTCTTAATCGTATGATTGTTTCAGAGATGATGGATAATGATCTTGTGTTTGCATCACTCGTAAATCAGTCCGAAGAAATGTACATGTCTTTGTTGTCTGGTCTAATGACTTTGGAATCCATAACCACATCTGAAATGATAGCCAAAATCGAAACAAAAATGGACAAAAGGAAAACTGAACTTTCTGCGAGGTCGAAAACCAGTCAGTTATGGCTTGGTTACCAAAGAATGATACAGACTGCTAGAACATTGGTCAAGGCTGATCGCAAGGGGTCATGGATAATGCACTTGCAAGCTGTATCTGACTGCCTGCCGATTTTTGCTGCAGCTGGACATTTCAACTATCTAAAATCTGCCTACCTCTATTTACAAAGTATGAAAGATCTTGAAACAACCCATCCTCTTGTTTTCAGGAAGTTTGAACAAGGATTCCACGTTATTCGACGCAGTGATCAGTTCTGGGCTGGTCTTGGGTCAGATCTGGTGATAGAGCAGACATTGATGCGATCTCTAAAGAGTACTGGCGGCCTGACAAGAGGAAGTGGAATGACAGAAGAACAACGTGCATTATGGACAATGTCTTCCCCAATATCTGCAGAATACAACGATGCAATGCAGGATTTTAACAATCGGTCATACACCACAAGGGAACAACACAAGGAATCCACTGAAGCAAGAATCAAGAGAGATTTGTCTGACCTAGAGAAAATAAGTTTTAAAATGGTTCCCTGCACACCATTCTCCACAGACCCAACTTTAAGAAACATACTAAATGGTGTTGTGGGAAATGATGATGTGAATGTGCATGAATTAGAGTCTGTTGGAAAGAAAATCATCACAAAAATGATAGGGCAGCCTGCATACACATACTCATTCAAAAGGAACGACAAAGCTAAAACTCTCGGAAATGTATCTGCTGTCAAGATTGCTCATGACAGAACCATTGACCCTCTGCTACTGTTTCAGAGATTTTTAGTTGTGTCCCGATCAGGAGACCTTTCACTGGATGAGGTAATGAGCTATGAGCTAAGTCCTTTCCCGCCTGCCCTTTTTGAGTCACAAAACATATTTCGAAAGGCTGACAAACCAATGTTGGCTCATGCTATTAATGATCATTCAAATAACTTGTCAAGTGAGGCCATCACTGATGCTATTCCAAAAACAGATCATTATGTTCTAGATGGAGGTTCCTTACTGCACCGTTTAACGTGGAAAACAGGTGAGACATATGGTTCAATTGCCCAGTCATATGCTGACTTTACTGTTCGTCATTACGGCTTAGCAACTGTTGTGTTTGATGGGTATGGTGGAGGGCCATCCATTAAAGATAATACACACCAGAGACGCCAGAAGAAAGTCAACCCTGTTGTCAACTTTACTGCAAATACAGAGTTTTCTGGAAGAAAAGACGAATTTCTTTCAGTGGATTGCAACAAACAGGAACTGATTAACTTAATCAGTGATCAGTTGAGAAAAAAGGATTGCAATGTGATAAACTCACCAGGTGATGCTGACGTAGATATTGTCTTGGCAGCAACAGAATCCTCATATATTCAATCAACAACTTTGATAGGGGAAGATACCGATTTACTCATTCTTTTGATGCATTATGCAAAAACAGACAGTAAAGACTTATACTTTCGTTCAGACAATCAGTCAAAATCTAAGATTCGAGTTTATAACCTCAACCGTCTGAAACTACTATTGGGAAGTGAGTTGTGCTCTCAGTTACTTTTCTTACACGCATTCACTGGTTGCGATAGCACTTCACGCATCTTTGGTGTGGGAAAGAAGTCTGCTTTCCAAAAACTTGTTAAAGGTGATTCTGTCCTAACATCTTGTGCAAATGCATTCAGTTTACCTGGCCAAACAAGTAACACCATTGAGAACTTGGGAAGCCAAGCCATGGCTATCCTTTTTGGTGGAAAACCTACAGATTCCCTTGCAGCCTTGCGCTATAACATTTTCAATAAAAAAGTGGTTGTGGCAAAATCTTTTGTTACACCTGAACGTCTTCCCCCAACTGCATCTTCAACGAAATTCCACTGTCTCAGAGTGTACTACCAGATCATGGTATGGATTGGAAAGGAAGATAACATGGATCCTGTAAATTGGGGTTGGAAAGTTGAAGACAATCATTTGGTGCCTATAATGTCAGCACAGAATGCTGCCCCTGACAATCTTCTGAAAGTGGTCCACTGCAACTGCACAACTGCCTGCAGAACACCCCGTTGTAGCTGCAGGGGCTATGGACTACCATGCACAGCTGCTTGCGGGTCATGCCAACTTGAGTCATGTGACAACCCGCACAACCATTTTATGGACGAACAAGAATATGATTGTGATGGATTGTAAAAACATATTCTGGTATATGGATTACATGTCACAGGTTACTATGATCTCACGTTCATTATATTTAGCATTATTACATTAGGAATTGATATTTTGTCAATGCAAATAATGATATATTTCAGATAAAATTCAGTCAACTTTATGGATAATATCTTTTGACATATTGGATGTTTTATCAACCAAATCGGAACAATGTGATGTCATGGTATCATCATGTGATGTCACTGTTAGGTCATAGAATAATAAGACGTTTTTTAGAATCCTCACGGTTACTTTCCTATTAAGGAATGATATATGTATTGGACATTTGGTGCATCATTTCCCAGATAAAAAGCCCCAAAAATTGATATATCCGCCATATTGGATTTGACCTAATTTTCCTACTTTCTGATTGGTTGATTTTGATAGATTTTTTGTATGTTATTATGTACACCCCAACAAACCTAAAACCACCAAAAAACCTTTTGTAGCAATTTTTTGGGGGTAAAACCATATATTGACTCTACTAGACGTTATATTAATGAACGAGTTACTCTCGATTCACTAATGTCAAAACCTATACTAGTTCTGGAATTTTCTTTTTTACCGACCATTCGAAATTGCGCCTAAACCAAATTTGCGCACTTTTTCTCTTTGGCATAATACTGTGCGCCATTCAAAATTCCATAGCACCATCGCCCCCAGCCCAGCCTGCTACCTTGGTCGGGCTGCTGGTGCTCCCTTGCACCTGCCAGTGCAGGCGGTCCCTCCCCCCCCCCCACACCTTTCCTGTCTTGGACGGGGGAGCGCTACAACAGCTCGTTCTGAATGCGCACGTAAAACCCTATCACATGACATGACGTTATATTAATTAGGTCACGTATTTCGGAGGCTTCCACTCCTGTTGAAGAGTATTCCATAAAGAAAAGTTAATTTTATCGAAGTCGCATTTTTATTATCTTTGTTTGTTTGTTTGTTTAACGACGCACTCAACACATTATAATGACGGTTATATCGGCGTCGGACATATGGTTATGTCGAGAAAACCCCCAGTGGTTAGCTGACGGGGATCGATCCTACACCGACCGCGCATCAGGCGGGCACTGTACCACTGGGCTATGCTGCCTGCTGTTTATTATCTAGTATTTGGAAAATTTATAATTGCAATTGTTGTTTCACGATTTCTGTCTGGACGAAATGTGGATAAAATGTATTGGTAAACCGAATAATTAAAGGTAGGATAATAATTTATCGTAGTTATTAACAATGTGGTTCAGACTTGAGTTCTTGCTTAACAGAGCTATGCTATGGTTATTGTGTAAAATAAAATAAAACTCGACTACATAACTGTTACTTCTCAGAAGCACGTGCCTTTTTAAAAATATGAGAAATGCATTTTGTGATATTCAAAAACATCAGGATGACCAAAAACACTTCGAATGTATGGAAACGGATACTTTAAACAATAAAATTTAAGTAAAGTATGATTTCAGTTATAAAAAAAAACCGCCTCTAATAGTCAAACTATGTCTTAGTATTTAAAAACTAGGGTATGTCCCTTTAATGAATAAATGTTTTTACATGAGGGCGAAACGACTCTGTTGGTCGAAGTGACGCGGACAATGTACTTACTAAGTTCGAAACGACCTGTTACTGTAACTATATTGTAATCCACCCATTCCTACTACAGATATAATTTCTGCAGACCTGGGAAAACACCTGAAA
>JAECMU010169301.1:0-19524 GCA_016106625.1 Dracogyra subfuscus
AGAGATATTTATAATCTATCCCACAGGGAACGCCTTTATTTTATTAATTTCTGAGCAGAGTGTTTTATAACTTGAGCACAGACATAGTAAACAAAAATGTGTTATTTCCAATACACTTTTACTTTTCTTCTTACGTCAAATCAAATTGAAATTATCAATACAACAAAAAACCCATTTTAAAACAGTTGTTAATATAAACAGTTGTTAATATAAACAGTTGTGTAATAGTGGAGCTAATTTTAATTAGATTGTATAAACAGTTGTTAATATACGCAACAAATGCCAATCAACCCGATTTAATCGGGAAAAGAAGATGAAGAACTCCTCCACCATCCCCACCCCAAAAAAACCCCAACCCCAACAACAACCAAAAAGCCCCCCAAAACAACAACAACAAACAAACAAGTAAACACATAACACACATATGCAAAACAACAAAAACGATTCACTTTTATCAAAAATTAAACTTCCTGTTGCTACTACGACTATACTCTGCAAGAAGATTTATTACTGGACAGATCGTAGCCAAAGAAATCCATTTATTAACTCTAATTGAACTCTTTTAAGTTGTCACTGAATGGTAGACGTCGAGGATAAACGCCAATAACAAGATAAAAGGATTATATTTTGCGATGGTCATTGGCAAGCTAAGAGTTTGATGTTAAATTTTTTCTGTTTCAAGTTCTTTATTTGTCTTAAGTTTTAAAGAACTTATCAACATAAATACATACAATTATAATCACGATATATATACAAATATACAAATACAGGTGGAGAGTGATTTAAGAATTAATGGTAAAATTAACATAGTAATAGTGGTAGGATGTACATAGATATATGTGTACTATAAACATCATCGTGGTATAGTAATAATTCTGATTCTAAATATATATTGATGTATACCAAATGAAATATGATTTATATACTAGCTAATGAAACGGCAGGTGATTAGATGTCATATTTTAAGTAAGCTGCAGTAAATCGTCTCTAACTTTATTTGCCAAAACTAAATATTTTCCAAGGTTATTGATGTCTTTATTGTTTTCAGTTGTTAATAGTTCTTGTTTAATATACTTATTCCTCAAATCATTCATAGCTGGGCAAATAAGGATAAAATGGTATTCGTCTTCTATATCATTAAAGTTACGAATATACTTGAATCTCTAGGAAATTCTTAGCGTTGCGCGGGTCATCTCCGGAACTAATTGGTGGCTTTTAATGATGTTTGTGTTTAATTGTTTCCGTATATCTCACTCTTCACTATTAAATTACTGTTATACTATTATGATGCCTTCGAGTTCTACAGATCCAGAATTTAGAAGTTTGTTTTGTTTAACGACACCACTAGAGCACATTGATATATTAATTGTCGTCTGTTGGATGTCAAACATTTAGTAATTTTAACATATAGTCTTAGAGGAAACCCGCTACTTGTTTTCATTAGTAGCCAAGACAGGATATCACATGCCACAGCATTTTATATACCAGTCGTGGTGCACTGGACGAGACATAACTCAATGGACACATCGACGGGGATCGATCCCAGACCGATCGCGCATCACGCGAACGCTTAACCACTGATCTACGTCCCCACCCTCAGAATTTGGTGGCAGATCCAGACTGAGTGAGAATAGAGATGGGGGATTGGTCTCAGATATCGACCAGCCAAGACATACACAATACCAAAATAGTTTTAAAATCTTCTTGTTTTGTTTTTTGTGGGGTTTTTTTGTGTGCATTTTGTGCATCTAGTGGTGTCGTTAAACAAACCAAACTTTAAAATATGTGTGTAGGAATAGCATGTGTGCTGGAAGCGAGTTCTCGTTCTCTGCACAAAGTCAAAATAATCACAGGTTAGACTAACTTAAAATGTAGCACTGGAACGAATTTATAGTTTTTGAAATTTTCAGATAGATAAGATTATTTGACTGAAAATTATTTTTTAAAATGGCCAATTTAACAATTTGCTAATTTAGGAATGACGTGTTATGTACAGGAATGATGTCAACGTAACAGTTTAATATATCCAGCATATTACCTGTCGGAAAATAAGAAAAAACTGCCCTTTTTAATTTAAAAGTTACCTTTTTGTTTAGGTGGGAGGAAAAGTCTTATTACTGCACCGATTATTTTATACTGCCACCACCCCTCCCTCTCCCGATATTTTATATTAAGCACAGCCCTTGAAATTGAAAGAAAACCACTGCCAGACTTCTGTACATTCCCCACCAAGAATATTTTATTTTTTACAAAGGCTAACTCCTTTTAAGAAACAAATCATCAGCTACAGGGCTACGTGACAAGCTCATATTAGTGGAAATAAGCTTAAAACAGCAAAATATACAAGAGAGCAAAAGTTTATTAATAAATAAGTACAGAACCAGCTGTGTAAAAAATACAAAAGTGAAAATGTTACAGTATAAAAAATACACTGGATTTTAGTAAACATTTATCAATAATCACAGAAGATAAGACTGATCGTTTTCTTTTTAAAAAAAAAAAAACACACAACAAAATCAACAACAGAATTACAGGTTAATGACCAAGATTATCGGCTTTATTCCACGAGGGAAAAAAGCAAGTTTTCATAAAGGCAACGTCACACGACGTCAGTGCCTCGTACGGGAATAGCCGATTGTGACAAAACATACATTACGATTTCATCCGAATCATTGGTTACTGTGCGGTCGGCTATTCTTGTACGAGGCATTCATTTCGTGTGGGGGCTGGACGTAGCCCAGTGGTACAGCGCTCGCTTAATGTGCTGTTGGTATGGGATCGATCCCCGTCGGTGGGCCCCATTGGGCTATTTATCGTTCCAGCCAGTGCACCATGATTGGTATACCAAAGTCCATGGTATGTGCTATCCTGCCTGTGGGATGGTGCATATAAAAGATCTCTTGCTGCTAATCGAGAAAAAAAAGAAGAGTAGCCCATGAAGTGGCGACAGCGGGTTTCCTCTCTCAATATCTGTGTTCCTTAACCATATGTCTGACGCCATATAACCGTAAATGAAATGTGTTGAGTGCTTCGTTAAATATACCATTTCCTTCCTTATTTCGTGTAACGTCGCCTTTTAAATCTTTAATAGGTTGGCGACCGATGCAGACTGATTCACATATAAAGACCAAAAACTATTTTTTATGGGACACGATCGCAGACTGCCTGCGCCGATGTTTCCATTAAAAAAATAGTTATGTTAGCTGCAGATTATCATTCTGCTAGAAAATTATACAGCCACTACAATTGGCTATATTAGAATCATACTATCAACTGTCACAACGGAGTATGCCATTTTGACAGTTGTGCTTCCCCCAAAACCCAACTTGGGTGTGCTCAGATAGATACCTAATGGGAGTTGCATACGATGATAACTGAGTTGTAAGAGTTCTCAGAATAGCAACTGGATAGTAGTAGAAGTCGGTCACGACAGTTGGGAGTCGGTCACGACAGTTGGGAGTCTGACACTAGCATTACAGAGTTTGTAAAAAGTTTTAGCACTTATCCTGAAGTTAGTTAATTACAACTTCAAATCAGAGCTCACCATTATTTCATCTCTGATACAAATCATTTGTCCACGTATATATTCTATTATTAAAATTGAATGTCTAATTTATAAAGTTGAACAGAATTGACAACTCAATACATTTTGCAATATAATTTACATACATATTTGATTCAACACATTTAGATAATGAAAAGCAAATAAAAATATAAAAATAAACATGAAGTGCATTGTCTAAACGCAAATACATTTTATGCTATATGAAGCCTATGCCAGTAAAGACGCATATAGGGCCAATTTACGGAACCTGTTTTTCTTAAACGCACGTGTTTAAGTATTGTATATGTACGTAGTTACACGCGTGTAAGACATAAACACTTACAACACGCTCTGTAAATTCAGGCCAAATTGTTTAATTTAACAGATAAATTATAAATGCATTGGAATTGTGTTTGATATTTTTCATAAATATATTTATGTATTTACTAAATGCTCAAATTATTCGAATAGTTTTATTAAACAAATGACACTGAATTGGAGATGAAAAACAAACGAATGTTTCTCTTTTCATGTTCGTACCGAAAACCACGTTGATTCATTCAGTCTCAACAGAAACGTAATCCGACTTTGATTACATTCCGACTGTAATAGATTCATTCTCGATTCCAACAAGCACGTCTCTTGGTTTCAACGTTAAGCAACCATTAATCGAGTGCTAAGGCACCAACGTGACCAATTCATCACGGAGAAGTCGTTCTCCGCGAATCTGGCATCCGATATTTACACTTCACTTGTCACCAAGAGGAAATGTATGTTTTCTTAACAAGCTGTACAAGCCATGATGGAGTTAATCAGTCCATGTTGTTTGTGTTTTTTATGTTTTAAAACACAGGACTTCACAGGAAGTTGGTTCTTCATGTTGTCAGGTAAAGTCTATCTTTTAAGATTAAGAACCACCCTCATTGGCGTAGTGGTAAAGCTAAAGAAATTACGGCTGTTAGGTTTTGGATTCGCATCCCAGTACTGGCTTCAACTCATAAATAGTTTTAACAGCTCAACAGGCCGGTGTAAGGCTACTATGTCGACTTCTCTCTCATTAACAACTAATAGACAGACAGCCCTGATAGCGGAGGTGAGAGCCCAAAACAGCATACTTGAACCATCATGAGATATATGCATCAAAAGGTGATATAAACATACATTTAGGATTTTGGGATTAATTTCTTTTCTTCTTTTTTTAGCTATCTGAAACATCAATTTCAAGTTGGCATTTAAAACGAAAAAGGATGATATTTGTCGGTTTCAGGAGCCAACCGAAATGGAAACATTTTATCCTCTGTCTTCATTTTAAGGTTGTTTATTCAAGAGTAAACTGGGGTTTTTTCCTACATTTTAGCCATGTTAGATCTCTAATGAAACCTGACATCAACTGTATTTAATGTTATTTCTGTCAGCAGATTATCACTGTTTAAAAAAATAACCACGAGTAAAAATTAAAACCTCCACCAAATGAAAGAAAAAGGAAAAATCAGTATTATGAAGCTACTTAATAAGAAAAGAAAACGTGTGATTTATGTATAACACTATGAACTAACATATACAGTCAATTGTATAATAAATAAAAATAAAAAATACATTATGTTTACTTTAATAATAATAACACATAAGTATGCAGAGCATACATAGACAATAACTACTGTAAAACCCCTTTAAACCAGACACTCAAGTAAAGTATTAAAAAGTCTGGTTTTAAGGGGTATCCAGTTTGGAGAGGTTATGTACTAATGTTTAAAATGTGTGGTTTTGAGGGATTTCAGTGTAGCTAATGATGTTGGATATTGGTATTATTTTGTGATGGTAAGAATTGGAAATTCTGCAAGGCTTGATGAGTAGAATTCCCTATTTAGTCTGAACAGGACAAAGCCAATATCACATCTTTAGCCTGTAATCCAACAAATATTTTTGGGGAAAAAATTTGATTTATGTTTATTTCAGCTACAATATAGGATCACTTAGGTCAAAGTGAATGATGTGTGACCTATTTTGTCATAATACACATCTTACTAGTTGCAGGATCTGACCTTGAATTTTCCAGTCAAAAGAGTGGATGTAGGTTGCACACCACCATTTATTTTCCAATGCATCTACATGCTAATATTACCTCGGATTAAATTGTGTCAAAAATAGCATGATATCGCAAGGATTAAGTGACTACCAATTTTTGAATCTACAGTCACTTGTCGACTGGCATGTAAAAAAATCAATATGGGTTGATCATAAAAAAAATTCTTTATCCATCCAAATGTCGGGGCCCCGTCTCATTTTGCTATTATGCACCCATTTCCATCTGATCGCACCGCGCACTTACAAATGCTTTTCTTTAGTAATGACAATACCAAGTAATGTACAAATACTGGGTCATTTAATTACTACAAAGGTCAATCTACCTGTAATCATCAAAGAAAACTTTGAAAAATAAATATTTATATTTATTATTATTTTTCTAATGAGGATCTATTTCCTAAACCGGACTATATGAAGCTGATACAACTAGTAACGACACGACAAATGCTTAATGGTGGTGTGGTGCCTTAAAGGTAGGTTAAAGTACACATGATGGAGAGTTGTTAAAATCAAACATTCTTTTCTTTTCTTGTTGGTAAAACACATGATGGGAAATTGAAATGTCTGATCTTATAAAGTTTGTTTTATTAAACGACATCACTAGAGCCCACCGATTTACTAATCATCGGCTACTGGAAATAAAACATTCAGTTATTACATACTCTTAGAGAGGAAACCTGCTACATGTTTTCATTAGAAGTAAGGGATCTTTCATATGCACCACCCCGCAGACAGGATAGCACATACCATGGCCGTTGATATACCAGTCATGGTCAGATTATTTATAAGCCACATGGTAGAGGATTATTTAAAATTAACCTAGAAAGGTCATGTTAGATTCAGAATGATGTAAATCTGACATGACGAGAGATCTGAACTTTAATTATTTCGTTATGATCAGTTATATCATTCTTCAATAAAGGTTAATCCCATTATGATCTGTATTGAGGTGACAGTTGTCGTAACCTTTAACAATGCAAACATCGAAAAATATAATTAAAACTATCTGTAAGTGATTGCCCACTCAATGTACAAAAACGTATCTTTTACAACAGGGGCGGATACAGAATTTGTTCATTGATGGGGTGTTTAAATGTTTAAAAAAGGCACATACTGTATTTAGGGAGGGTACCTATAATATTCAAAAGTAAACTGGGGGCAGGATGTAGCCCAGTGGCAAAGCGTTCGCTTGATGCATAGTCGGTCTAGGATCGATCTCCGTAGGTGGACCCATTGGGCTATTTCTCATTCCAGCCAGTGCTCCACAACTAGTATAACAAAGGCCGTGGTATGTACTATCCTGTCTGTGGGATGGTGCATATAAAAGAACCCTTGCTGCTAATCGAAAAAGAGTAGCCTATGAAGTGGCGAAAGTGGGTTTACTCTCAATATCTGTGTGGTCCTTAACCATATATCTGATGCCATATAACCATAAATAAAATGTGTTGAGTGACTTGTTCAATAAAAAATTTCCTTCAAAAATAAACTAACTAATACTTATGGCATTAATACTCTCCCAGTGGTAAAATACTCACCTAATGATCTGTCAGTCTAGGATTGATCCTAGTCAGTGGGCCCATTGGGCGAGTTCTCATTTCATAATGATTGGTATAACAAAGACCATGGTATGAGCTATCCTATCTATGAGATATAAAAGATCCCGTATTACCAATGCAAAAATGAAGCAGGTTTCCCCTCTAAGAACATATGGCAGAATTTCCAAATGTTTAATAATCGCACAAAACACTAAGGCGGTGAATATACTACTTGTCCTCCACTTAAACATAGCAACCCTCATTTTTGTAGTTCCATTTTTTTTTTAAATACTACCCTGTACTGGTTTCAACATCTAACATATATACTGCATAAAAACTGTATACTAAATAAAAATATATTAATTTATGTGAAACAGATAATAATATTTGGACAAATAATCAATATCACATATTTCTACTAACTGTCATAAATACCTACCATTGCAATTGTAACTTTTTTCTATGATCGCCAGCCTGTTCCATGAGCTTACTATTGTTGTAAATTACTGTGAAAATTTACAACTGGTACAAGGCAGTGAGATGATGATTTGATGATTTTCTAATAAAGATACAAACTCTTTCATGTAAAAATACCTTTTATAAAACTCGGTGTCCAATGAAAAACATTTTAAGCCATCACACAAAAATATGGGAGATAACTCTCATGTCTTGAATGAATGAATAACTGAAACGAATGAATAAATGTATAACAATAGCCCAGCACAAAAATACACATCAGCTGTTGGATGTCACAAATGGTAAGACCGTAAGTATGCATTCAGCAATTATCGCTTAGCAAATAAACTAACAAAGTTACTTTATGGATATCCGATACTACTGAATACACCCAAGATGTTCTGAATGTTTCCTAACCAATGTAATATATAACTGATTCACAATTCTTCGTATAGAAGATCTTAATTGTTAAAGGGGCACTTATCACTATTGTATGGTTGCTTTGTAGAACAGCTGAACAGTGCCAGTTGTAAAACTCACCGTAAGTCACTAAAATTAACCATAGCTATGATTCTTTCATGGAACAAGGCCGAGACATGCATCTTTCTTTCACTACATATTTCATGGTGCACCTCGAAATTTGACACATAACTCTCTGTTCAATATGGTTAACCTAGAAATTAGTTGTTGTGTACAAGCATGCCTTTGTAACAAATATGGAAATATATAAAATAAAAACAGACCCAATTTCCTATAGGGATAAAAATACAGTGTACACAAAGAAAATACATTAAAAACAAAGCAAGACTCAAAAGAGCAAGAAAAATAAAACAATAAAAGATGTTATTTTACAGCTTATATGACATAAACAATCACAAAACATGGCCATGTGACAAGTTTTCTAGTCATTTCATCATCATTATGTGTGTGGATTCAGACTTAAAAAACATCAACAAAACCCCAGTTTCCCTCTATTATATGTTTGAATTGTTAGACATTACAATAAAAACAAGGTCAGCAGATAGTAAAATGGAATAAACTGAACCAAATCAGATCAATTCCATCTCCACAGAAAATGATTCCATTCCATTTCCTTCAGATTGCAGATCTTTTATATCATCATCATTTCTGAAATGAAAAAAAGAAGAAGAAAAAAATCCAGTTATAGAGAAATACTAGAATATGGCAAGAATAATTTTTACAAAGATTGCAAAATAACTGGGTGTTTTATCAATACTTTAAAAAAAAATCTAATTTTATATAGTGAAACCCCTCAAATCCAGACCCATTGCAGACCAGAATTCCCTCAAAACCGGATCTTTTTAAGGCCTCTTTTCAAATATCAGTACAGATAATAACCTCTCTAAACTGAATACCTCTCAAAACAGGACTGGTTTTTTGGTCCTGTGGATGTCCAGTTTTGAGGGATTTCACTGTATTATTACTTTGTCCAAAACAGTACTTTGTGCAAGAGTCACCCAGTGTCGGGGCAATAGCAGTATTGGTTATTTATACATTTATGGGTCAACTTGAAAACAGATTGGATGTTGCCCATGGTAGTGTTTGCACTCGCTGGACCCACCAAGACTTATTCAGACCCTAACAGTGCCGCATTAATGGTACATAATGACTGTCCCATAGATAAAGAAATAAAGAAAGAAATGTTTTATTTAATGACTCGCTCAACACATTTTATTTATATCGCGTCAGACATATGGTTAAGGGCCACTTCATGGGCTACTCCTTCCGACTGGCAGCAAGGGATCTTTTATTTGCGCTTCCCACAGGCAGGATAGCACAAACCATGGCCTTTGTTGAACCAGTTATGGATCACTGGTCGGTGTAAGTGGTTTACACCTACCCATTGAGCCTTGCGGAGCACTCACTCAGGGTTTGGAGTCGGTATCTGGATGAAAAATCCCATGCCTCGACTGGGATCCAAAACCGGTACCTACCAGCCTGTAGACCAATGGCCTAACCACGACGCCACTGAGGCTGGTGTCCCATAGACAAATGCATAAAAAGATCCCTTGTTGCTATTTTCAAGTAAATCATGTGGCTGCAGTAGGTTTTAGCTTTCTACCTGAGTAAAACAGATATGTTGCCATACCCAAAAATATTTGCATTTTCATTACTGTATGATTTTTTTAACACTAACCCTAATTTAACCCATTTTCTTTCTGGGATAGGCCTTCTATACCCCCTGTTGACTTTGGTTGTATTCAATTCCATAGCGCCATACACAAAAATGTGTTTTTAGCAGAAACACTGGTTTCCCTTACATTTGAGACAATGTTCTAAAATGACCATGTTAGGTACTTAATAGCTGTAGTCAACAATGTGCTAAGGTGTTGGTAAACAAATATTCCTTTCCTTTTTAAAACAAAAATCTTATATGAATGACCTGCAAATCTATATTTTTAATATGTCACTTTTACAGAATTTATAGAAGTTAAAGTTTGTTTTGTTTTAACAACACCACTAGAGCACATTGATTTATTAATCATCAGTTATTGGATGTTAAACATTTGTCATTTTTGACTTGTAGTGTTAAGAGGAGAAACTCACTACATTTTTCCATTAGCAGCAAGGGATCTCTAATATGCATCATGCCAAAGACAGGATAGCACATACCACAGCCTTTGATATATTACTCGTGGTGCCATGACCTGAATGAAAAATAGCCCAATGGGAATCAATCGCTCATCAGGTAAGCACTTTACCACTGAGATATGTCCTACCCAAATCTGATTTATAAACAAAATAATATTTAAAAAATTGTTGATCTGGTGACAGTTCCCACTTTCTAATTAACACACTGATTATAATGGAAACTTTTGCTTTAAGAACACAATGCTAGGGTGGGGTTTTTTGATGACATCTTTGATTGATTGATTCTCACCTCAGTTCTTGCTTGTCGTAACAAACATGGATGTTGCTGGCTGCCTTCATCAACTTGATTGCTAGCTTGGCTTTAACATCAGACACTCGATCTGTGTCACAAAGGCTTAGTCTGAAAAAGATATAATAATCACCAGCAAAATAACTATGGTGTGAGACCCACATCTCGAGAGCTGTAACATTAAATGTCCTTTGTCTTATAATTTACTTAAACAGCTAATGTTCTAAGTGTGTCCAGTTCCATTACTTAAGAAGATTGTCCTCTTCTTATTTTTCAACCCAGTTAATTTTCATTAAAAAACAAAAATTTCTTTCAACTGCATCTTACTTCAGTTTATAAAGATGAAATAGTTTTCCACTGATTCACCAAATGTTAGGTTGAAGAGGACTCTTTTTAATTCTCCCTCCCTCCCTTCCCCTCCAATGGACAATCCTAGATGATGATGCTTCTTAACTTCAGTCTTTGGTTTTTAAAAATTATAGGTGAGTGAAAAATCGCACACCTCGATATGCTAAGGCGAGTGAAAAATCACTCTGCAAAATAAATAAAATAGGCAACGTAGCCCCGATTGAATTTTGACTGGTATGTCTACAAAATTATTTCTTAAACCAGCATTTCTCGATTTGTTAAAGACAGAGAAATACCAGTTAAATGACTGCATGGAAGCCACTGCCATATATATTTTTTTGTATTGTTTTATAAAAGGACGTTTCTATCAGCTAAATGAGCTATGAAAACTGCAGATTTTTGTAAATAGTGGAAATAAATATACCCATATATTTTATGTGCTCCGTTTGTCGAGTGTAACATGTCACACTCGTCAGATTGAAATTACGTGCGCTGTACGAGCGCGATCACACCCGCGCACCTTAAAAAGCAAGGTCTGTAACTTGAATGATACTGTGAATTCTTAAGTTTGTAACCAAGACCAACTTACTGTAGTGGCTCGAGTGTCTCGAGTGTAACAAGAACCAAATCATACCTGATCTTACTCCTATCTGATGCCGATTGCAAATCATCATTGGATACATCTTCAGCCATCTCAGAGGTTCCGCCATCTTTAAAAATATAAACGTTAATCATCTTAAAGACTTGCTTATGTGTGACGGTTACTCATATGGATCATTTACATAAGACATATTTCTAAATCATTAGACATTTCATAGTTTTATGTATCTAAGAAGATTCATATAATATATTAAAAATACAGTCACAATACATGTATAAGGATGTATTAAAAATGTGATCTCTTAAAACAGGTGGTTGCTTTATACAGGCATACATGTTTTGTTTAAGGTCATCAATGACAAAACATTTTGATCATATGCAATTCAATTTACCAGTTCAGAAATAGAATGCTATCTTTATTTTTTATTTTTGTTTTTAAATTAGATTTTTAAAATCTATTAATTATAAATTTAACAAAAAATTAAATTACAGTACAAGAACAATGAACTGAAATGATTTGATAAAAAGAGATAACATGATTATAGTTCAAAGGAAATGAAATTATCAAATTAGTACACATTCAAATAACATAGTTTAAAAAATTAATTGAAGAAAGAAACAATTTGTCTCAACAAAAGTTGTTTTTTGGTGAAAATAAATTCATTACCTTGGTTTGTGAAAAGTAAGTTGTAGTAAAGGTCATTAGGAATGCGAACTTCTGGCCAGCTGAAGTCTTTTCCCTCTTCTTTAGTGAGAGTCGGTTTTACTCGCAATCCGTCTTCCGCATTCCAGCCATGGCCGTACACATAGAACAGCTTTTTCTGTCGGGCTCTAACTGGACCTTGTGTCACATGCAACACCTTTAATCCATCCTTCATTTGTTTGTCTGCATCTGAAGTGGATATTATTTTCATATTTTAAAACATTTGACATAAAAACAATTACGGGTAGAGATTAATTGCTCCTCAAACTAAAATTATGGTGAAACATTTAAAATTAAGGTGCATGTATTAACATGCTTATATCATATAAATTCACATGCTACAGGCAACTAATAATTAGTATTATTCTCCTTGAACTAGTCCAAGGGGAGTGATGAGGAGCGAGAGTGATAGCTTCTCTTACATGGAGAAGTTTTATTTTAATGTAATTTATTTATTACTGAAGTTAACAAAAATTAAATTCTGTTAAAAAGGTCATTATGCTAAATAGCTCATAACATAAAATTTATATATTTTTTTAAAGGTAATTAATTGTAAAATAGTTGCAAATGACACATCAGCCCAGTTTAAAGAATAGATATGTGATATTTATTACCCCAGGTGTCACTCATAACGGGGACAATAAAAATCATAATTTCTCAGTGTTAAATTATCATGCATTGGTCTAACAAACAATACTATTGGATGATTTGATGCTTACAAACCAATTTTCATGTACGGTAGGTACTAAATATGACATCATCACGATTTGGCTAGCACATACAATGATGTCATGTAGTTTACAGAGTTTGCATTTATGGCTGTCTGTTTTTGGTGTTAAACGTATAACAAAATGTCATTTTAATGCAATTCATGATTGATTTTGTACCAGTACAAAAACAACTTTTGTTTTTGTAAATTATCTATGAACGTGATTAAATTACAAAATTATAGTAATACTCAGAACAGTGTGTAAAGTAGTTTATATCGTTTCTATATATGTACGTGGTATTTGTGTGTTGAAAATAAAGGCTTTTAGAGAAGAAAAAAATAGTTCAGCTAATAAATCGAATAACAAACTTGGCACCAGTTATTATCTAATTTATGTCCCTCATGAAATAATAAAGCTCGTGATGACTAAAAATTATTTCACTGGGGACATAAATTTGATAATGACTGATAACTCGTTTACTATCCTATATTTAACAAATGGTTATTTCAACAATTGGTCCTAGTGACGATAGATTATAAATGTTACTGTTATATATTGTTTTGGAATCATTTTGCCAGTTTGGAACTTACCCATCTATCTATCCTTACTGAATCTCTTTTCATCTGTATTATATTTTCACTATATTGATGCTCAATTTCACTTTGTTATCAAACAGGGCTTTTATATTATGGTAGCTCCACTCTCATGGCTAGTGATATTCAATGTTGGGATAGTAAATAATTACTATTGCCATGCCTGACGGCTAGTGAATTGTTTTTTAATCAAATGTTGCAGTTAAGTATTTTGTAAATATGAATATCTTGACCCCACCCCAACCCTCAATGTTAGTGTTTTTGTTAGTGTTTGATTATTACTATTGTTTAGTAAAATTGTATTAACTTAAAGTAAAGTAGGGCCAGTCAATTTTTAGTAAATGTTTTAAATCACTGACCCCATGGCTAGTGTATTAAAAAACAATCTAGACGCCATGTATCAAAATGTTATATTATTTTCAGATTAAAATTATGTTATGCATATTTGCTATTTTAACATGTAAGGTAATGAACATGGGGTTCCAACCCTCATACTCATATTATGAAAACACAATGTTGAGGCAATAATTTTTTATTTTTTTTAAACACACAACAAATCCTCTTCATAGAATTTACTGGATTCAAAAAAATAAATCAACTACTGACCTGATCCAAATGTGTTGAGACGTGAATGGTAGAAGTAATTTGTTTTGCCACAAGCTTTTATCCCCTCATATGGCTTCTCAACTCTCTGTGCTTTGTTCCTCGGCTCCCCGTCGTACTGTGTGTATCTGTATCGGATAGACCCGTGTTGCACATCAATCAACACTGGAGTGTCTACAAGTACCGTCTGAGGATAAGAAACAAAATAATTCAGTTTAGTACAGTCAAGTTTGATATTTCAAACTTCAATATCTTCAAATGTTCCTAAATAGACTAGTAATAATACATTTTGGAAATTGTAAATTATCACTTTTTAAAATTGCATCAGTTTCTGTGTGTATTTAGGGGTAAGTTAACAGAGAATTAAAAATTGTGGATTTATTTTTGATTCACTGAAACCTGAAAGAATGAAGCTGTATGGTAAATTTTCATGCAAAATAAATTATGCTATTGTTATTAGGCTATAAAAGAACTATATAATTTCAAAAGTTTGATTACCAAATGTGTCTAAAATACAAATGTTTTCCTAAATCTGATGCCACAGATCTTTAGTTTGATTATTCTCGAGTCAAATCATGACATTAGACTTACATATATTAAACCAGTACCGAAGCTACAAGCAAAACTGTACGTATTATCTGGTGCTGACCTTGTGCAGTGTAGGAGCCATGACATATACAGTCACAAAGTTGGCCTACACAGTAAAACAATGCTTATATAGTGTTAATACTTTTGTTTGTTTATTTTGTGTTTTTGGGGGGTGGGGTAGGGGAAAATATTTATTTTACAAAGAGGTCTAATATTTGCTAACAATCCACTAGCCACAGGATCAGTGATTTTCAAAATTCACTAGCCAGTTAAAAATCTACTAGCTTTATTTCTGTATGTACCATACATCTTACCTTTAACACTAGAAGAAAAAGAAAGGGACTAAAATGCTTTACAATCACTAGATAATAATGAACATTTTAAAAAATTATTGTTACTAATATTTATGTGAATACTACTACTTTAAAGTTGTTTTTGAGTATGTACACTTAATAATTTCTTTAATTAGAATACAGTTGAGACTGAAGACAATGTCGAAACCAAACTTTAATTTTACATTTGTGCACCCTTGCCTAAAATGGTAATAGCTATTATCAGCCATCCTGCTTTATTACTATATATAATTCTGTAAAACACTTGATTAAGTAGACTATCCCCATCTAAATTCACAAAACTGACCAATTACATAGTCCCAAAGAAAAGGAAATTATCACTTGGGTATTGTGAGTGATCGTTTTTGTTGTTCTTTGAATTTTTTAAGAGAGTAAAATACTATAACCTTATTGCATTCTATTAATGCAAACTGACATATATTTAGTTAAATAGTTTCTTACATTATAAAGTCATTACATTGTTTTATAAGTCAGATTGATGAAAGCGAAGTACCTCAAGTGTCGTTTGTTTACACTGCATACAGGAGTTGGTCGGAGCTGACGTCACTTCACCCGGATCAAACCAAAACAAAAGAAAATGGCTGCCCCAGTTTGCAGGAATAATCATGTGTTTCATTTTGTGACGTATCAGTATGTGTTGGTGGTCCAGGTATTCAACTTTCTAACACACAAAGCTCTTGTTTGAGTTTCCTATCTATTTAACATTTTGGGTGAGCGTTAACTTAAACAGTTTGGGGCGAGATGACCAACCACCGCGGAAAGTTGGTAGGGAGCAAGTTTGTTTTGAACCAATACTGCAAGCATTTGGCTATTCACCATTTCCAAACTGTTATTAGTCATTTCTAGCCTCATCCCAGTCCTTGGCTTTAGAAAAACAAAGGCAAGTGAAAAATTGCACACCTCAAAATTCTTAGGTGAGTGAAAACCAAGCATTATTAATTTATAAAGTAATTGGTACATCATAACATGTAAATGCAGAGACATATGTTACAAAAATTAACCAATAAAAATACTGGTTCCGAGGTGGTGGTTCATGAACAATGACCAAACCATCTCAGGTATACACTACCAACTCATATTATTAAAACATATTTTATAAATAACTCGTGAAACGTAGGCCTACAAATTCAGGCCATTGGATTTCACGGAAACGATCGTTACCGGTAGCATGTCAACAAAACCACGGAACCAACATTTTTTTCCCATGATAATTATGTCGATAAAATTTTTAAAAATATGGGTATATATATATATATATATACACACATGTACTGTATTTGACCGGAAATAAGCCCCCTCCGTTTTGACAGGATTTAAGAAATTTGGCCCTCATTCGTAAATAAGCCCACCCCCAACTTCGTCATCTTATAAATAACACAAAATTGCAAGTTTGCTCAAAGTTCATTTAAAAGGTCATACCTCCTGTAGATAATTAAACACTAATGTAACACAATATTTTATCACCAGTGAGATTTAGCAGTCTAACAGTAACAGTGTGCAACATTGTTTTCAATTTCATGCCTGCAGTATTTCTTTGAAGTATCCAAGCCCAAGTCTGAACTAAAAACCAATGTCTATTTTTACCACCACAGATATGCAGTTAATGTTAATTAAGCAAATACGTTATTCTGATTGGCTAAGAACAATGACCTAGATTAACAATTCTTTGTAGTGTAAGTTGGCTGCCTGTGTCAGAAACTTGCGTATATATATATGCTATTGAGGTTGTTGTTAATTGCGGTTGTTTTTAAGTCTTGTCAGCATTAAATTTTGGATGTAAATAAACAGCACTGGTAAGTAATTGTATTTATAACAAATGGAACACTAATTAATAGATGTGCTACTGAACTTTTTTAGTTTTCTTCCTAGTTCATTTAATTATTATTATTTAATTTAACAAAACTGCCCCTTGCCTGGGAATAAGCCCACCCCATGCTAAGCTCACAATGAGTTGTCTTGGCCCCCTGAGCTTATTTCCGGTCAAATACAGATAAATATATATATATTATACAAATAATAATGTTTCTTATATAAAACTACAGGTGATAGTTTTCAACACAATCACGACACCCGATTCGGATTTTAGTGTTCACCATACTTTTATTTGTTGTAACAAAAAATCCAGTCATTTGGCTGGAATGGAACTTTTATTTGATGTAAAAAAAAAAAAAACCCACAAAAAAAAAGGTCAGTTGGCTGGATTGGAACCTTTATTTGATGTTAAAAAAAAAAAAACAGTCCGTTTGCTGGAATCGAACCTTTATTTATTGTCATTTAAAATAATAAGTTAGATGGCAAGATTTGAACATATTACCCAATCAGCATAGCATTTTGACAATCCATTGCATTATGGTATAAGAAATGGGTTCCCATAACTTTTTTCATGGAAACCTAAAAACAGCTTCCGAGTGGTTCCCATGATCCGAGGGCATGGAACCCAAAAAGTGTTTTCCCATGAAATTTGAAATCATATGGCTTGAAATTAATAGTGCAGCCCTCGAAATTCGCGGTGGCAATTAGCAATGCCATCGCAAAAGCTATTGCAAAATTCAGTTGCGACAGCATTTCACTGCCGTCGCAAATCTGAAGGCATTTTTCTTTGATCCCAGAAAAAACATTTATAATTGAATGTTGCACAATGTTTCCTCAATTAATATAAATTGATTTATTCCAGTATAGAAGCTTACGAAAATAAAGTTGAGATGTCATGTTTTAGCATATTATTACTGTAGTGGATCATATATGAATAATTTTGACAGCATTAATATTTTCTTTAAAATTGCCGCCGTAGTGCTATTGCAACATGTATTTGCAACAGCACTTAATTGCTGTAGCAAACCTGTCCGAATTTCAAGAGCTGATAGTGTGGGTTGGGACATTGACATTAACGTGGTATTTTTTTTATTTATGCAACCAGTTTCCTTCCAGGAACATTTTGTAACACGTCATTTGACCTACCGCTTCAAGTTATGAACACCTCTGACAGCGTTACATCATTGATCCAGAATGGCTCCAATGTTGTTGATAAAATATATATACAAATTCTGACAAAATCTGTCATTACAAAGAATTTTATTCCAAATGTGGGATACCATAATAAAGATAATTTTAAAAAAAACCCATAATTTTAGACACCATCATCAATGCGTAATCAGCTTGCAAGTACACAAGAGTGTGCGTGCAAAATTCCAAGAGTAAAAATAATCTGACCCCGATAGCTTTGATTGGTCAATATGCTACAGAGTACTGCACATCAAATCATGTAAAATTGTTTCAGTCACATGATTAAATAGTTGTCTGTGACTTTCTAACAAACAAAGATTAAATAGTTGGCAATGATCATTGATTACTGTTTACTTAGAGTGTGCATATATACGTATCTAAATAACATATGCACATTCATTAACCTCTGGCTGAAATAGAAATATTTAAATGAAGTTTTATTTGATTTTTTTAAAAGATAAAAAAGAAAAATAATAGACATAAAAATTACCTAGGCTTATTCCTACATACCTATTATCATGTCTTTTCCTTCTTTTCATTATTCTGTCTAAATTTCGTCTCTTTTTTTTGTAAAAGAAAGTATAAAATTACACGATTGCCATTTCCGGGACCTCACATAAGTTTTTTAGGCTAACAATTATGAACTAATCGAGACAATTTTACTGACTTCACTAATTTCCATAACGAGTTCATCTGTGCAGGCTACAAAAGCCACTATTTAATTCAATCCATTTTCTCTTTTTTGTAATAACTATATAAATGAGTTATCCTTATCAGACGTTGTGACCTACATGTATTACCTTATACAAAAGTGGACTGTTTCTAATTGATCATGAATTAAATAGGCAAAGAAGTTTTGATTGCATTGGTACGTCTTAAAAGATGTCTATTAAACCTATGTTTTCAGATCTGTATATACATGTAGCAAAGTTAAGTACCAGTCATATATTATATTAAACTCTTGTATGGATAATACCTTTTTCATACAAAAAAAATTCTGGTATTATTAAATGAACCCTTCTATCAACTGCATACAGTAAATAGTGGCAATCAATATAAAACATTATTTCACGTGTTTATCAGGATTGACATTATGTGCACTATCGCACCCACGCACCTTAAAAGGCAAGGTCTGTCATCCTGACATTTAAACAGGATGTAAGGTTAGACAAGACACTCAGTAGGTACAAGAGCAGGAATTTTAGCTGGGAAGGGTGTCTAGTTTGTGGTAACCAAAGTTTATGGGTTGTTGACCAAAGTTTATAGGGGCATTGTAGCATGTTGGTGGGCATTAGGGGTGGGGGCTAACTGAACAAGCACTGAAGGAGCAAGTTATTTGGGGGTCCAGGGGTATGTTCAAAGGTTATCTGCCTGTTAATGTAACTCTTGCCGTTATTCTCAATCTGTTAATCTCGCTACAACTTTTACATTCAATCGAGATGTAAAGGTTATCAACAAAAATATATATATATTATTGGGGGGGGGGGGGGGGGGGGGGGGG
>JAECMU010169375.1:0-20866 GCA_016106625.1 Dracogyra subfuscus
AGAGGTACTCTGACTATCTTTGTTGTTTCTACATATATACCTGAGTAGACACACCCAACTGAGTTTTATTTTAAAACATTTTGTTGTTTAATATGACATTTTGCATTTGTACAAAATTGTGTGCAATACATATGCCTTTTGAGGTATACATTATATTAGGTTGCACTGTAGAAACAACAGTTTCAGTGAGGTTGTCAGTTTATATCAGAATACACCAGACCCTGGTTTTCATAAAGACACATAGTTGGACACTTTTTGAAAAATATATCTTATCAGTATAGGTAGTACTAAACCAAATAACTTCCGGCTGGGTCAAAGTTCGAGGTGCACCGAACTTTTGATAGAGAAGCAAACACCACAAGTCCTGTGATTGGTTATAAAAAATAATAGTTTCATCTGGGTAAAACAGTATGCAATTTTATTTCATCTAGTACCAATGTGTCAAGTAGCCTTGTGCTTGAAATATGTATGGGATACCTGTAAAAAAAAGTGCTCAAATTTTGTGTGAAACTAGGGTAGTCATAGACGCTACCCGTTATCTCAGAACCGAGCAGCTTAACCCCCAATTTTCTCAGGATCACTTGAAGTGTGAGGGGTGGTAGTATTTATTTGATACGCTGCAGGTAGGAGTTTTAGCCACATATGTTACTATTGTCGTCTGTGGGATTTGATTTGGTGGTATACACCCTATATGTACTCATGGATACAGTTTGTCAAGAAATTGAACATATCATTATGAAATGCTTGATGACTATTTTGCAGTGGTTATGGATGCCTACAAGTGGCTTGTGTGCTATCTACTGGTTGAGAGCGCATCACGGCTTCAGGAGCAGCTAGCCGCGGGTAAAGATTCCTTCACTGCCCGCAACGACAGCCAGGCCTACTACTCCAGATCTCTCTCTCTAGCTTATATTGAGGTAAATCACATAGCCTTTTTTACACTGAACTTGGAGAGATAGCCTTTCTTACAATGAACTCTGAGAGATAGCCTTGTTTACAGTGAATTGGAGAGGTAGCCTCATTTACAGTGAACTCTGAGAGATAGCCTAGTTTACAGTGAACGCGGAGAGATAGCTTCATTTACAGTGAATTCTGAGAGATAGCTTCATTTACAGTGAACTTGGAGAGATAGCTTCATTTACAGTGAACTCTGAGAGATAGCCTCATTTACAGTGAACTCTGAGAGATAGCTTCATTTACAGTGAACTCGGAGAGATAGCCTCATTTACAGTGAACTCGGAGCGATAGTTTCATTTACAGTGAACTCTGAGAGATAGCCTTGTTTACAGTGAACTCGGAGAGATAGCTTCATTTACAGTGAACTCGGAGCGATAGCCTTGTTTACAGTGAACTCGGGAGCGATAGCCTTGTTTACAGTGAGCTTGGAGAGATAGCCTTGTTTACAGTGAACTCAGAGAGATAGCCTTGTTTACAGTGAACTCTGAGAGATAGCCTTGTTTACAGTGTACTCTGAGAGATAGCCTTGTTTACAGTGAACTTGGAGAGATAGCCTTGTTTACAGTGAACTCGGAGCGATAGCCTTGTTTACAGTGAACTTGGAGCGATAGCCTTGTTTACAGTGAACTCGGAGCGATAGCCTTGTTTACAGTGAGCTTGGAGAGATAACTTTGTTTTAGTAAACTCTGAGAGATAACTGTTTTTTAGTAAAATGGCCTAATCAACCATTATTTATTGTATTCACAGTACTGTATATTCTGAGTAGCTTCTCCATTGTATAAAATTTTGTGACATTACTTTTCATATCGTGCACCATTTTAAACATTAGCTGGATGTCAAAGTGCAAAGTTTACCATAATTTGACAATGTAGTAAATTGGTTTCATGCAGAATTTCAGTGTTGTTTAATTTACACTCTTTTTCTGCTATTCAGTTTCGAAGAGTGGGGCATATGTATGCATTACCAGATATAGGTGGAAAAGATTGAGTTTATATTGAGGTAAACTCTGACCAAGTCTATTCTGAGGTAGACCCACTGTTGTTTTTGCATCAAGGTAAATTCCTGTGGAATGTTGTATAAGAGTGTGAATTCTAGTGGTGACATTCCCGTGTCGAGGCCTGTGTTGACCTGATTTATTGTTTGTTTCAGCATGTCGTGTTGGAAAGATACACCGCCCTGATCGAGGAGAACAATGGTGTAGCCACGCCGGCTAATGTGAAACCAGTTTTACACAGGATGTGTCTTCTGTACGGGCTGTGGAGTATGGAGAAACATCTGACCACGTTCTACCAGGGTGAGATTCACTCAACAGTCTTCATTAATACAATTGGGGGAAGGGGATATGTGTTTAAAATACACACAGATACCCATTTTAGAACCAAAAATGAAATTATCTTCATAAAGCTTAAACCTTCTACCATAAATAAACTTTTAAGTTAATTTTTAGCATTTCAGATAAATTCAGTCTGCCTGCCTTTGTTTGACACCTAATAGCCAAATTTGTTTTTGTGCTTGGGTGTTGTTAAACATTCATTCATTCGTTATTTTATAAAAAATATGTTAATAAAAACAACTTCAAAAGTTGATCCAGAAATCCCAAAATGTAAAACACCTGACCTATTTGTTTTGTCAACTAGGTGGTTACATTAGTGGAAGTAATCCGCCTCGAATGATCCGCGAAGCTATTCTGTGTTTGTGTCGGGAACTAAAGGATGATGCTGTAGCTTTGGTTGATGTGGTTGCTCCACCAGACTGGGTTCTAAACTCTCCCATTGGCACCTCTGACGGGCAGGTGAGTTTTAGTTACAGGTGTAAAGTTGGTTGATGTGATTGCTCCACCAGACTGGGTTCTAAACTCTCCCATTGGCACCTCTGACGGGCAGGTGAGTTTTAGTTACAGGTGTAAAGGTGGTTTATGTGATTGCTCCACCAGACTGGGTGCTACACTCTCCGATTGGCACCTCTGACGGGCAGGTGAGTTTTAGTTATAGGTGTAAACATTATAGTAATACCATTCAAGTTTGAAACATGGAAACTTAATATTATAATATAATTGTGTCTTGTTTCTGAGGTTTTTATACCTGTTTTCTCTTAATGACAGTCAAGACACTTGGCTATTAACATGTGTGATGGCAGTCAACAGAGTTATCATAAAAAGTTGTTGTAAAATTGATTTGTGATGGTATTTTTATCATTGTTTTGATATTTTCATTTATCATCATTTGTATAAACTAGCCATTGCTAGATGATCCAAATATCAAAAGCTGGAAACTTTTATAATTATTTAAATATTGTAGATATTATTACCAAGTGATGTATGAAAACACCATACTTTATTACCAAATTTAAATAATGTTAGTTTATTAAAATTAGTAAATTTGTTACTTGCAATGGAATCAACTTAATAACATCTACAGTATATTGCAGTATTAAGCAATACCTATATTATGATGTATTTTGTTAAAAACAAAAAAAAACCTGTCAAAGATGTACTTTATTACGTGTTCTTTTAACTGTTTTGTTTTATTAGGTTTACAAACATCTATACAGTGCGATGACTCAGGGACCAGATGTTTTTAGAAGACCAAGCTGGTGGAAGGATTTTGTGAAGAAACCAGCCCAGGCGAAATTGTGATTAGTGCAAAAGTTCAGTTTCAGAAAACTTGGAGACATTCACTTTGTGAAAACAGCAAAAACCACCTCGTATACTGGCATAACCAGTTTCACTTACATTACCAAGTTGAATAATGGTGCAGTTACATGAATGATGATTACATAATGACAGACTAATTTTAGATTTTCAATCAGCACTTTGTGGAGAGGGGATAATTCAACGTTTATTGAACACGGCCAAAGAGCATTGTATAGCTTAATCGCAAAGCCTGTTCACCATTAGTTTCTGACTTTTTTAATGCATTTTTATTACCCCTTCAAGGATTATTTTTGTGATAATGACTGCATTTGTTTTATTTCTCCAATCAAAAATATTGGGTTTTTTTATGACTTTCTAGGTCTCAAAAATAAAATGTTCAAATTCCATGACTTTCCAGGTTTTCCATGACCTGTATGAAACCTGTGACCTGCAGATTCTGTTCCCGCCATGGGTGGTCAGAGGAAACAATTGTCAAAGAGAATTAACTAATGACATGAGATAGAGACACGTTTCTAGTCATGATCTGTTTTTATGCTTAAATCTTAAAAAATTAATCTTATGCAAACAAGATGTCTAAGGAAAGACAGTCATGTTTGAAAAGTTTATATTGTACTTGTTATATATTGTATGTGCCATAAATAAATTAAACCTCACATTTTCTTGTTGTTTTAAAAATATCTGTGTAGTTTGACTTGTTGGCTTCCCGAAATAACATTTGTAGTCAGTAATATTCCAGAAAGGGATAATTGTTAATGAAAGGAAACAACAATATTTAATGGCAGCTCATGTTATTTGTAAATTACAGGTATTAATGGTATTAAAACACTTGGTCTAGGGAACAAAATGAAACGAGCATCATAGCCAGTGCACCACGACTGGTATATCAAAGGCCATGGTATGTGCTATCCTGTCTGTGGGATGGTGCATATAAAAGATCTCTTGCTGCTAATAGAAAAAGGTAGCACATGAAGAGGCGACAACAGGGTTTTTTTTCTCTCAATATCTGTGTGGTCCTTAACCATATGTCTGACACTATATAAATGTAAATAAAATGTGTTGAGTGCATCGTTAAATAAAACAATTTCATCCTTCCGTCCCTTGTTTGTCTATCCCACATAAAGGTTTGCCCATTTTTGCCAGCTATGACCCTTGAATGTTTAACACATGAAACTGTTAGGTCTAGAAGCGGAACTGTATTGCTTCAGCAGTATTCTTAGAATGCTCGTATCAAAGGAATAAATGTTTTATTTAACGACGCACTCAACACATGTTATTTACGGTTATATGGCATCATATATATGATTAAGGACCACACAGATATTGAGAGAGGAATCCCACTGTCGCCACTTCATGGGTTAGTCTTTCCGATTAGCAGCAAGGGATCTTTTATATGCACCATCCTACAGACAGGATAGCACATACCACAGCCTTTGATACACCAGTCGTGGTCCACTGGCTGGAACGAGAAGTAGCCAAATGAGTCTACAGACGGGGATTGATCCCAAATCTACCGCACATCAAGTGAACAATTTACCACTGGGCTACGTCCACCTGGACAAACAAGGGAGATGGAGACAAAACCTATAGTTCCCTCCTGTTGAACAGGGAGGAGACTACAAACAAAACCTGAACACTACCACCATATCATAACAAGGGAGGTGGAGACAACACCTATAGTTCCCTCCTGTTGGACAGGATTACAAACAAAACCCGAACACTACCACCATATCATAACAAGGGAGGTGGAGACAAAACCTATAATTCTTTACTGTTAGACAGGGAGGGGACTACAAACAAAACCTCACTACCACCATACCATAACGAGGGAGGTGGAGACAAACCTATAGTTCCCTCTTGTTGAACAGGGAGGGGACTACAAACAAAACCCGAACACTACCACTATACCAGGCTACTCTTTGATAATGGCTTGGTGCTTCCTGTCGTTCGAAATCTTTACGCGAAGATTTCATATTGCTCGACTAGAACTCCCAACATGCCTTGCAATGTCTTCTGTCGACATTCCAGCATCAAGCATGCCAATCACTCATTCGTGTAAATTATTGGGTATTCTTGACATACTAAAAATGCTACAATGTAAAAAAAATGTCAATTAGTTTACAAATTTTGAAGTGTTTTCGTTCACTTGACAACAATGTCAGTATAACAAGTAAAACAAATTGACCGAATACTACACGGGACATGTCAGACCATAAATGCACGTGCAAATTGAATTTCACATTGTCAACGATTAACAGTGCAAAAATAATCACTAAAATTCATGAATCCTGATAATACAGCTCAAGGCTAATACTACCTATATAATTTCATTACACAATGAATTCTTTAACACAACAAATACTATTGTACAAATAGGAAGTTTCTTTTTTTGTTCAATGTATGTAAAAAAATTAATTATATTAGTCTGATACACTTTCTTCTACGAGCCAGTCTTTGATCTTTAGTATTGTTGTATGGTCTTGTCCATAGGTCAGTCTGTAAACTTTTCAGTTTTAAAACATTGTTTTTCAATTCATATAGGATCATCACATTTTTCTTGCAAGTAATTGAGCTGGAGGTGTGTGTTGCATACCATACCTAGGTCATCATGACCTACTTTTGATGAGGGTGCATTATGTATTTCACCGGTACACTCATTTCCATTTTTTTTTTTGGTTGGTCATCTGACTTAATTAAAATGAATGTAATGATGCTGTTCCTAGTTCTGCCTCACCCCCACACCTTCTGTCCTAAACGTAGTGACTGGCAGTGTTGAAGGTTATTATACTTAGGATGGACGTTTCTGAACAGTCTGTGGACTTGGACATGTAAACAAGTTTCCTCCCTCCCAGAGTGAATACCAGAGCCCTTTTTTCTTTTTTTATTTATTAAAAATGCACTTAAGATGGACTTGGCGCTAAGTTCACTTCGTAAAATGGGGCCCCACCAATAAGCAAGAGGTTCAACTTTATCAAAGTTTAAAAGTTCTTGAAAATGATACCAGGTTGAAAGTCATTGAATACGAGTAACCCATTTTGAACTGATGCAGTATGTTCTTACATTTCACATCAATTTATCTGCTGATGCACGTTCTTGCAACTGATGTTTTCTTAATTATATATACATAGGGTGTTTATACAGTGTCTGGTTCAACTTAACGGTACTAAATACAAAAATTAAACATTAACCTAAATTTTTAAAAATTAATTCTAGATCTAACAAGAAAACAATTATACTTTAATGCAAATTATACTGATTTAAAAAATTTCAAGTTCTAAAGCTACATAATTATATACTGACAGACAATGAAAACGCAAAACAAATATTTTTCAATATTTTGCTGTGATTATTGAAAAATATATTTATTAGACTGAAAATAATAATTTATGAGATGAAGCCATTGATTGGTACTTTTGTCTGGGTTTTAATCCTGGTTGTGTTCTCGTTGCACATACAATGGTACAAACACACAAAATGATGTGAAATGCATTCACTATATGATAAATCATGCTGCATGCAATGCATGTGAAATGTCAGTATGTATACACACAAAGTCACGTAATGGTTTTGTAGTCCTTGTCACATTAAGAATGCCACAACTCCGAGAGAACAAAGGGAGCGAGCATTGTGCATGGTTTGCAAAGCCAAGTTGCTAGGATCTTCAGAGTCCATCCATCAACTATTGGACGACTTATTGAATGTCATCAACAGACCGGGAGTGTCTGTGATCGACCTCGACCTGGTCAACGTCCCGTTACGACCCCACGTCAAGATTGGCAGATTCGCCAACACCACCTCCGTGACCAGTTCAGAACTGCAACGATGACAGCAAAGCAACACGATAGGACGTCCCGGAAGGCATATCCATCCGATGACGGCCATCTGTCGATGCAGACGCCCATACGATGGTAACATCATGGCACCACGACATCGTGCTGTGAGACTAGAGTTTGCTTTCCAGAATGGTAACCATTCACCGGCCTTTTACCGGAGCACTGGAGCATTGTTTTCTCAAATGAGTCCCGTTTCTCTCTCTCCTTTGCCTATGGAAGAGCATGTGTGTACAGGAGACTCCATGAACAATATGTGAAGGAATGTGATCGATTTAGTGGCGGTTGTCTGATGGTATGGGGGCAATCAACTGCGATTTCAGAAGTGATCTCATCACTGTCCACGATACCCTCACAGCCCAGCGTTATGTTAACATTATTCTAAGATCAATTCTCCAGCCACTTTTGCGCCGTCACCGAAGACTAGGAGGTCCTCTTACCCAGGTATTCCTGCAATAAGCTGGTATCACTGTTATGAACTGGCACGCCGTTTTACCACATTTAAACCCAATTGAACACATGGGGGGTGAGTTAGGATGTCGTCTACGTCACTGCCAGCCACCACCGTGTAACGTCGCTGGGCTTGCACAGGCGTTGCAGGAGAAGTGGAGGAACATTACTGTCGCTTATTTGAGATGTTTGTGCCAATCCTTTTCCTGTTGTCTTCATGCATGCTCACGGGCGAATGGTGGTTACACCAGACAATGACCTTGATACTGGGGGGAGAGGGGGATTTTTGATTACAAATGCAACTTGATTACTGTTTGTTTATTGTTTGTTTATTTGTTTAACGACGCACTCAACACATTATAATTACGGTTATATCGGCGTCGGACATATGGTTATGTCGAGAAAAAACCCAGTGGTTAGCTGACGGGGATCGATCCTAGACCGACCACGCATCAGGCGGGCACTGTACCACTCGGCCATGCTGCCCGCCTTGATTACTGATGATAACTTAAACTGGCCATGTTTCCATGTGAATGTATGTCATGAATACCAGTCATTAATGTCCTATTACATTATCCATCAATTCATTAATAGTTTGTCGTTATTTGCAATGAAAAGTTGTTTATGCATTTTCACTGTGTTTCTGTATATATAACCTGTACTGATTAAAAAATACAGTCAACTATCGGAAAATAGGATTAGCAGATATAAAAAACCCAACATATAATAATCAACAGACTTTATTGCATCACATATTTCATTGTTTACATGTATAACTGGTGGAATACAGACCAAGGGTTATTATATACTAAATAGCAGCATGACTGTTACAGATAAATACACCAAACATATTTCATTACTCTGTTAGACCTGTTAGAAAAACCTCCCAATAGTGACCGGCAAGGTTACGTAATTGTGCAATAGTACTGACCATTTCTTAAAATCTGCCCTGTATTTAGAGTAGAACCATTTTCCATCATAAGGTATTTTTAGTACAAGCTGGCAGCACACTTTTTAAAGGTGAATTTCTTATGCTTATTTCAATTCTGCATCATGACCATACAAAATGGCAAATCCAAGATGGTAATTAAAAGCCAGTATTTTAATGTATGACATGATATGACAAAGGTATATTTCTTGTTAATGTCACACTAATGTACTGTATCATTAAAAACAAAGTGCTCTTATGATGTAAAATCAACAATGACAATAAGCAGATTCAAATTCAGCATATAAAGTTCACCCTGAAAAAGTTTGTTGTCAGCTTGTATTGACAAGTGCCTTTTATTCCTTAACAACAAATGTTTTCAGTTTGTTGTTTAGTCTATCAATTGATAACAGCAACCTTGGCATTAAACAAATGACAAGGCAAAAGCAAGTCTTATAAATTAAGACATTGAGTTCCAATAACTATTTTTTTCCAGATGTCAAACAT
Source organism: Dracogyra subfuscus (assembly GCA_016106625.1). NCBI lineage: Eukaryota > Metazoa > Mollusca > Gastropoda > Neomphalida > Peltospiridae > Dracogyra > Dracogyra subfuscus. Next base: position 9,323 of record JAECMU010169375.1, read on the forward strand.
TCCATTTTTTTAATATGACACAATGGCACATGACCTGTGAACATCTACTAGTACATAAGTATGACCAATCGCATTCTGCATTCATTGATAGCTAAATTTCAGATGGATATAGAGTACCTTAATGTAGAATCAAAAACAAAACTGGAACTTTATTGTTAATGTACACAACTTAAGATGACCGAGACTGCCTGCCCCACAAATTACCATATTCAAATGATCAAGACTTTCTCTCTTCACAAGTTGTGTTTAATGCCAGACTTCAAGGGGCATAAGAAAGCCAAACATTTAACAAATGCCATTATTGTGTTCAAAATCATATCATATTTGGCCCAGTACCTATAAAGGTTTTATAGTCTAGAATGTAAGATCATGGCAATGCCATACAAACTGAATGTGTGAGACATCAGAGATTTCCGTCTGGACTCTAAAAACCATGGGCCTTGAACATCAAGAGGAATAAGCAGCACTGAACCTAGGAATCTGCATTAATTTTGTCAACTGCATAAAATGGATAAAGACCTACTGATTAGCTGTAAATCCACACATAATTTCCCACTCACACCTGGTTTTTTAATGACACCAAGTAATGACGAACATGATCTGCTTTGACTGCTCCAGTACCCTGCTTTATTATATTAGTTAACCACAAAACAAAATCAAAGTTCTAGGTTTAACAGTTACATGTTTAGTTCAACAATGCCATTCAACAGTCTCAAACACAAATCGGTTGCTGTATTGTTACGTGGTATTGTTATGTATTTACAGACGTTAATGTAACCAGCTTTACTGAAAGCATGTTCCTGAGCAACACAAAGGGGGTATAACTTGCAGGCATTATTAAACCCAGTTGGTTGTAATGCTACAGCAAATAAAACAAGTACATTTTGTACAAGGTACAGATACAAAACTAACATTGCTACCATATATATATATTGTGACATACAAACATCAATCGTGTATACTGGAACACAGTTTCCACTAACAAAATAATAAAACATTTGAAAGGAACAAAACTTAAAATTTCCAAATGGTTAATATTTGGTTAACTAGCTCCTCTATAAACAATATACAGTTCTAAGCAATGAAAGTGGTCAGTTTCAAACTTGGTACACAAATATATTGCAGTATTTGCCAAGGGCCTACAGGCTACAAAGGGTGGGGATGCCAGATTTGGGGGATTTGTTTGGAGTAAAAGTATAAAAAGAAATAAATGTAAAAAATAAAAACTTTATTTAATATGTATGATGAAGATATATTCCAAGCAAAAATGGCCCACTCTTATGCTAATAAACTTGTATGCCTATGGTATTGGCTTTAAAAAGCTACCTGGTATTTATAAAAAAATGATTTTCCAATATACATTTTAATACATGTATATGTAAAACTTAATTGTATATGCTATACCAGTAAAAGACAAAAATAAAATCTCAAGTTCCAAAATATCAAATATGGGACATTTTTTAAATGCTATTTTAGCGTAAAAATAAATGATTTACACCTTTCATAAGCTGGCATGATGACTAACAATTTAAAATTCTGAGTTTATAAAAGCCTGTGTTTGGCACCAATATGTTACCAATATTTTATTATTCATTATAGTATTTGTGCCAAAATAATCATGGTTATAATTTAGATTACATTAACCATATGTAATCATTCCGTGGTTTACTGTATGAAAGAGAAAAAAACACTGTTTTTATACTATTTGTGCCGAAATAATCACCAAAATATGATAGCTGCAGAGTACATGGTTAAAGTTTAGATAAATAATCTAAAAAATATGATAGCTGCAGAGTACATGTTAAAGTTTAGATAAATAATCACCAAAATAGGAGAGCTGGAGGGTACATGTTAATGTTTAGATTACATTAATTATATGTCAGACATTTAGTAACATTTGTGAAATAAACACCCAACCATTCTCTTCACTTTAAGGCTGCAATCAGATGTATCCTTGTTTTTTCATCCGTTCCCACTTCAGTGCATTATCTATCATTCATCAAGTTTGAGTATATTGGTGCAAACAGACCTGTCTGTCTCGTACATTAATGTATCAATTTACTGTCCAAATTTTGCTTTAAGACAATGTACTGGTACCTTGTTGGCAATAAAATATATGTTATGTTATGTTACATTTACACCAGTCCATACAAAATCGCTCTGGGACCAATTATGTTTGAATATAATTTGCCATTATTTGGCCTTCAACTCTTCATATATATATAATTATAAAACATGCTTCGGTACTGTCTATACAAAATCATGACTGACCAATTCTATAAACTATTGTTAATGAATGTACTATAATAAATACCAAAATGTAAATGTTTGCAGGATCTTTAAATGATAAAAAGTAGCAGTTATGCTGTTGATTGGACATGGTATTGTTCTTTAAATAAATACTGTGACCACATTTATGTATGAATTTCTAATGTCTTATCTCATTTAGAATATTAATAGCAGATGCGTATAATTTTGGGAAGGTGGTGGAATGGATGCAAATGGCTCTCTTGACATACAAACATACCAGTGAAATCAATATTCATCCAGCTAATGTATCCAAATGATTTATTATTTATTACAATTATGATTTTGTTTTATTTGCATTGTAACTGAGGGTCTCAGCTAACTGTAAGCCTCATCGAATAGTGTTAAACTTTACTATTATTTTTATTATTATCTGACAGGTCTGTGATACTGTCCATATTATGTTTCATGCTCTCTTTAATGTATAACTTTCTTGTTTCTTGTAAAGCCATCAGAAAAATATATGTCATTACTATTGTATTTGGATTGTTCATGGCTTCCATCCATATATACCCACAGATTTATCGTCAATTTTTCACCACCGACCCATGTCTGATGGGATTGGGAAAAATAGAGTGAAAAAAAGCATGTATGGGATATTTTTCTATCCAAATTGTTAAATTAATTAGAACAGACATAATTATAATTGGGAATTTTCAGCCTAGAAATTGGGAATTGTCAGTGCCACAATCCTTGGATCAATGTATGGACCCACAAAACACCTGGATAAATCTATGATACCACTTAAAATGATAGTATATCTATTATCTCCATGTGCAGTGTGTTCATACTAAATGGACAACAGATGACAGATAACACATGCGGAAATAGACACAGATAAAATAAAACAAATAAATCGGATCACAGTCCAAGTCTAGTGACAAAGTTGACTAAAACTTTTCCGAAAATAACCTGTGCTGTAAAACTATATGCACTGTGTCGAAACTACTTATGCATACATGCTAGACATACACTATTTGATTCATACATACTAAACATACACTATTTGATTCATACATGCTAAACATACACTATTTGATTCATACATGCTAGACATACACTATTTGATTCATACATGCTAAACATACACTATTTGATTCATACATGCTAACCATACACTATTTGATTCTTACATGCTAGGCATACACTATTTGATTCATACATGCTAGACATACACTATTTGATTCTTAGCTGATGGAATACTGATGCTAAATATTACTGAGTATTAAATATGAAAACAGATTACATGAATACTCAAATGAAAAACAATGTGTGTAGTAAGTAGTATTGGTGGGAGGTGCTGGTTAATGTTACAGGGAAACAAAAGACATGAGTTTGCACTTTCTGTTTTTAAAACAATTAAAATAATAGTACGTAATCTTTTTTATTTTGAAAATAATGGTTTAGTAAGCCGTAAATATTTCAATTAGTTAACTACCGGTATCTTGAAAGTTGTAATAAAATCATGTTTTTAACTAATCTGATTTTATGCAAATTATTCGCCCAAACAAAAAGTGCAAACTCAGAAATTGTAACTAATGGACAATACAAACATAAGACTTTTTGATTATTGTAACCAAATGAACAACGAAACAAATATAACAATATACATATACAATTTAAAAGTTTATATGTAATTAACATTCAGACAACTTAAAGAGACTGCTGAGTTTACTGCTATTGTTACATTGTAACTCATTTCCGACCAACATAACATTTTTACTGACTAAAATTACACATGGAAAACATTTCCTTGTTCAGAATACCAGTGTGTGCTGATACAAGGCTGTTTCTGACCACCTCAATGTTTACACAAGTCAACACTAAATTTTATCTCCTAATAATGTTTTATATATGAAAAAAAAGCAGTAAAAATAAAATGAAGTTTTAGCTACTACAAAAATTAGAATGACCGGAAACACACTGGATATAGACACCCTGACATTTCAAACAAGAAACGTAATGGGCATTTAAGTTGTTAAAAAGGCTCCGGTAGTCTGATGGCTTTGACAATGGCAGCATTGTAGGATGTTTTTTGACTAATAAAATGTAATGACTAGTACAAATGTATTACATATTAAATATATTTTCTTGTTAGAATAACTGTCTGTACATCCAAGGTGTTTCTAATCATGCAAATACATATATCTGTAAGTGTTTCTAATCATGCTAATAAATATATCTGTAAGTAGTCCAAACTGGATTTGGTATCCCACTAATTTTGTACATAAGAAAAAAATAGAAACATATTGAATATACAGCCACTAATAATTATTTTAATAATATATATTTATTTAGTTTTTAAAAAGTCTGTTGGTCGACTTTAGTTTAACAACCGCCGAAAACTCAGGTTAATCCCTTTAAGATTTGCAATTTTAGATATATTTGCAAGTTTATATACATATATATATATATATTTGCAATGTTAGATATAAGAAATCAAATAATAAACGATGACTGTACAGTGACAATAAATAAGACATGCACAGTTAGATACCACGTAGAATGAAACTTAACAAATAAACTTCTCAAACACAATACACAGTAATCTATAACTGAGTACAATACAGGATGCACAATGCCAGATATGTGCACTAGGTATTCCTGAAAAGAAAACTATTGTGTTGGGAACATCAAACAGAAACCCCAATACAGAAAAATATTTTATCTACTGCATGGTACTTCAGTACTGGATTTAAATACACTGCATACACTACTGCTAAAATCCTACTGAATTGCTGTACAACACTGAAAAAGTGGAACAAAAATCCTAGTCGTTTTTCACCAACGTTTGCAAACTAATTTAATTGGTTCCAGAGTGGTAATTTGGTTTACTGTGTAGCGTAACATCCTGTCTAGTGGACGTTGGTGACAAGCGGTTGACCGAACTTACATCTGTTGTGTGCTAGTACAGTTATATGTACTATGTACTTGACTTCTGAAAATAAATCTACTCAATAATAATACAGTATGTTACATGTTTGACAAATACATAACTTATTTATATGTATATAACAAATATCAAAATTACCGGTACACAGAAAATATGCTGTTTTCTTTTTGGTAATCTTATAACTCAAAGTTACTGAACTTCCTGGAACTACTAGTCCCATAAACATTTGTAATAAAATGAAAGATAAAAGAGGCAAAGATTTGCCATACTTAGAGTAAAGGATTATCAAACTAGTGTTTACAATAAAACAATGATTCAACATATTGTGAAGAAACAATATATCAAATTAGTCTTCACAATCAAACAAGGATCCAACACACTTGAGTTGGGTTTTTTTGTATATTTTTTTTAATTAAATTTTTTTGAATATTTTTAATCGGCCATCGTTGAAATAAAGAGACACCTTTGTCAGTTATTAGTATACTTTATTACAAATGTTATCTTGGCAGAGTGGATTTCTTGTTTTTCTTTCTCACAATCTCAAGTCACAATATGGATTTCATAAAATCAGTTTAGCTAATATCATGTATTATTTTTTTTATTACTCGACAAAGTCTTCATACTTACAAATATATACAAGTGTAATGCAGTCTGTATTAATGTGAGAATAGCTTGGTATTTCACACATATAATAATAATATAATAGTGTTCTTTACACAGTTTTTAGGTTGGGGATTTTTTTTATCATGACTACTTAGCTGACAGTATTTCTTATTAATGATTGATACAAAATAACTAATGGCAACCAAAAGAAGGTCAAAGCTTACACTAAGTGACCAATCACATTGTAATCAACAGGTCTAGTCCAATGGTCAAGTGTCAGAAATCAATGTGCTTATATTAAATAAATGTTCAAGCATGCATGTTGTGGCCTTGCACTAGCTTGAGATAAGATTGATCTCACTGGCCCCAATTGGCTGACAAATACGTCCATGTTGGTTTTCACCACGTATACCTCACAATGGTGATATATTCTATTATTCTCACACACCCGTATATGGGATGACCCACAGTAAATTATTATCATTTTACACCCCCGTATACGGGTCGACCCACTGTAAATAATTATTGTCTTACACCCATGTATACGGGAATACCCACTGTAGATAATTATCATCTTACACACATCGTAAATCACCTCTTGTGAAACTTTGACTGCCTGCTCCCAGTTCATAACCCAAGGGTCTCAAATATCGATAAAACAATGACGTTATATTAGTACATCATTTAAGTCTATAATCTCATTAACTTATACTCTTTCAACCTATTGCTGAGGTGTTTTCTTTGATGTTTTCCTGTTATTAAATGTTTTTTACATGTGTGTCAGAAATGGAATAATAAACTTGTGTCTGTTGAAGATGATTTATCTTACAATTCATGCAGGGTTCTTACACTTGAAAAAAACACAAAATTCAATGACATTTCCAGCACTTTTCATGGACATTTTTTAACCTTTCCAGGATGTGAAAATGTTCAATCAATGAAAGTTTTCATAACAAAGTATTGTCTGAATTTCACAAAATGTTTGGCCTGCATTTCCAGGACATTCCAGGCCTGGATTTTAAAAGCACAAAATTCAAGGACATTCCAGGATTTCCAGGATGCATAAGAACCCTGTAATGATTCCAAAATTATTTTAACTGACTTTTGCTCATTAGAAACATTTGGCAAGCACTCACTGTAGGCTAAACCATCTTCAAACAGGTACTTGTCTATTGTTCTCTATGGATGCAGCTACTCTTTGCTGCTGTCATGGAGTGGCCACTGACCTCACTGACCAGCTTAATATTCGAGTATTACATGACATGACTAGTGATATGAAAGCAGTGTTTCTGCCAGAAATACAGTTTTGGGTATGGCGCTATGAAATTGAATATTTACAATATGTGTGGGAGCCTGCCCCACAAAGAAAATGGGTTAGGCTTATCATTAGGGTTAAGAAAATCATACAATAATAAAAAAAAGAGTCATTAATTTTGTCAAGAGGTTAACTTTAAAAAATAATATCTGCAAACAAATATGGGTATGGTGCGGTATGGTGCCATACCCATTTTACCCTCTGGCAGAAACCCTGGAAAAAAATACCCTGTAGACATGAATGAGGCAAACCTTGCAGTCAGAGACACGGGGTCGTATTTACATATATTTATTGTTTCAAAACACCTGCGTAAGAAAACAAAGCTTCGTAAATTTAGCCCAATATGTTTAACTGGGTCACAACGTCCCTGTTTCACACCAGTTAAGTCACAAAGGACTGCTTTATAAAAATTATATGCCAGCAAATTACAGACTATTATGTCTAGTTTCAGTTTTGGTCTTCTTTAAATTCACACCAAACAAAAAACACACACTGAAATAAAAGTATTGTCTTTGCAAATAATGAGTTCAAAAGAAATATTCTAAATAATAAACCTTATAAACAAGCTTTGTGGTACATGTAAAATGAAATGCTACATAGCAATCTTAAATATAACACGACACTATCAGACAAAGACAAGGCTACACAAATAAAATACTGTTTGAATGAACTTCAGAATTTGTGCAATTTGAAACATTTTGTGCACATTTTGTCTTTTCATTATGAAGCAGTAATCCACTGCTCCAGATCATAGCGGTCATATCTTCTACATTTCTAGTACCTGTAACACTGCACAGAAGCAAATAGTAAACTTTTTACAACCTTTCCAGCAGCAAATGGTACAATTTTGTACAACCATTCCAGCACCTATACAGACCAAACTTAAATGGCAAGAACATTACTGGGAAAATACCTTTCCCAGATATCTGCACCAACACAAAATACCATATTTGTCAACAATGTAGAAAACAACAAACAATAACATTCATCAAATACTTTGCCCTGAGTGTGTTTGGTAAACATTTGTTACGTATCTGGCCACTCTATTCCAAAGCAACCAAAAATATCTTACAGCAGTTGTAAGATTTTGTTCTGTATGGTCATTCTGAAAACAAAAACACATTTCATTTGCACACACATAAGGCTATATTCTGTACCAGCCTCCATTGAAAAATGTTTTGGTCAATAATTTTTTAACTTGTTAATCCTATATACTAGTACATATCCTACAAGACAGGGGGCCCATTTCACTAAACATCATACGTTTACGTCTGCTACTAGCGGTTGTACTGGTCGTGCGTTTACACGTGTTTGGCATCAATTTCACGCAGTAAATTACATCATTACTGAAGCTAAAGTATCTTAAAGTCAATAAAGACAAAAGAAAATGAAATATCTGTTCTTCTAACTGTATTTGTTGTACTATAATAGTAATAAGAATTGTGGTTTAGTTTAGATTTACGTTTACGTAGAAAATTAGGCTGATAATGTTTTGTGAAATTGGGCCCTGAAACAGATCAACAAAACAATGATTAAATATAAAATTTAGTATAATAAATTAATCAAGAAAATATAACTTCATTCTCAGCAGAGCAGGGGCTTAATTCACTAAACTCTCGCAACTTTGCGATCTCACAATGCAATGCTAAAAGACTTGCAAAGAGGACGCCTTGCTGTCTAGCACAGCCTAAGAGAGCTTTGTGAATTAGGTCCCAGGTCTACAAAGTCTGATGTTTGTTTTACATTTTGATCAATGCTTTTACAAATCACACGTATAAAAAAGATTTTTGTTCTTTCCAAATCACTTTTCCTTTTCTCTTTATATCAAGGACAACAGAAATTACTGAGAAAAACACTTTTAATGGAGGATGGGATAGCATTCCATATACATGAGGTTGATAGAATCAAAGGCCTTTTATTATTTTAATAATATATTGCCAAAAACAAGTAAAGCGACATTATTGCTATAAAAAGTGAGCGAGGTTGATGTCAAGCCTAGCCTAACATTGACAGGTACACAAACATTATCAAGTGGTCCACACTCACCTTTCAGAATAGCCAAGTCAGTGAAAGACTAGTTTTATTTTTACAAATCCTAGAGACCTTATGACCTGGAAAAAAACCTCTTTACTTTTATCTTGACCAATAATAACTACTGCTGTACGAACATCTTAGAACTCCTAATTTAAGGGGAGCCAACATTCTTGCTCCCCAACACTCCCATAAGTTATATTTAAATGCCCTTAGCATATGAAATTATCATCATGGTGATATCTTTAATGACTCCCCATAATCTAAATTAGGCAAGCAATTAACCACTTTCCTCAATTTGTTTCATGTCGAGAGTACATGTCACTGGGACCAATACAGACTGCTGTTGATGTTTTGTGTGGTTTTACATCTGTGGTGAATCTATATTACAGTGTAAGTCACTGGTACCAATACAGACTGCCGTTGATGTTTTGTGTGATTTTACAAACATCTGTGGTGAATCTATATTACAGTGTAAGTCACTGGTACCAATACAGACTGCCGTTGATGTTTTGTGTGGTTTTACAAACATCTGTGGTGAATCTATATTACAGATATGTCACTGGTACCAATACAGACTGCTGTTGATGTGTGGTTTTACAAACATCTGTGGTGAATCTATATTACAGATATGTTACTGGTTCCAATACAGACTGCTGTTGATGTTGTGTGGTTTTACAAACATCTGTGGTGAATCTATATGACACATATGTCACTGGTAACAATACAGACTGCTGTTGATGTTGTGTATGATTTTACAAACATCTGTGATGAATCTATATTCACCCATTTGCACCAGTCATTATTAAATTCAATCCAACTAAAATATTTCCAATTTAAAAAGTCTTTGTTTTAAAATGTTAAGACATACAGAATCTGACCACACATTTTTAACCAATAAATTTCCATATAAAACCCTTGTGTACATAAGCTGTGGTCTGCAGCTGTGTTATCTGTATCTAGTCATACCATGATATATTAACACAATGTGGTTTTTAAAATACTGCCTTATTAGGCATACACAATGGATGTAGCAATCATTTCATGAACATAAAATATCATGACATTGTGTTTTTCTATGATGATGACCAAATGAAGATGACTAAAGTTTTACACCACAGACGCATTGACACATCTCTGTGTTATCCAATACTTTGCAGGTGAAAGACAACACGACAGTGTGATACATATTCTCAACAACCGGGAAATTACAGAGTATTATGATGACACATCTACAAACATCACTGGATTGTTCACAACTGTTACTGTATGAGATAGTGCTGCCAGAGAACATTTCATTTTTAACATGTTGATTAGCAACAATTGTGGTCAACTGAAAGCTGATGAGCAACTACTGTTTGAAAGTATGTAGTGATCTGTGAAACTTGCGTAGTGAAACGCAATGTGATACTGGACAAAGTGTTCCCTGGTTGCAGATGTGGAGTCAGTGTATGTAAGCATGTTTGCTGTCTGGGGAGTGCTTGTATATGCATAGATGTTTGCTACTAGTTGATATATTATAAAGCCATACATTAAACTAAATATATCTGTGTGTACTGCCGTTCCTGGCTTCTCTGGATGTCATTGAACTGTGCGGTAACTTGCGGTGGTGCTCATCGATACTGGCTGTCAACAAAAACAATAAGATAACGTTATAACAAGGAATGTCGGATTACAGACACATACACATTATTTTATCAGCGAGTATGAGATATCAAATGTTTAACCGTGAAAGCTGCTCCTGTGTTAAAAATGAAAAAACATGCTGCAAATACACACACTTTCACATTTAATTAACAAGGGATCTTTTTTTTATGATCTAAACACAGAAAAACATCTATATTCTTTTGTCCGTTTGTTTAAAACATTACCCATAATAAGAGCAGACCTAGAGTTTCCAAGATCTGCCACAAAGGTTACTTCACCCTGATAATCCAATAATGCCAATGTTTACACAAAATAAGAAACTTTATATTTAAATGCAAAGTCGGACATCTCAGTATTTTAACCAGAAAAATAGGACTTGTCAGCTGGAGAGTAGAGTCTGTCAAGTTCTCACCCCCCTAGATATGCCCCTGTGTAAGTATAACTGATTGTCTCACCAATGAATCATATGATCTGCTGTTTGTGAGTCCGTCACTCAGTGTCTCATCCTGGTACTTGTTTTTGTCCCCCCACCTCCCTTTAGATCTTCCCCTGTTTAAGTATAACTGATCTTCTCACCACTGAATCATCTGATCTGCTGTTCATGTGTTCATCACTCGGTGTGTCTCACCCTCCCACCTCCCTTTAGATCTGGCTTTGTGTAAGTAAAACTGATCTTCTTACCACTGAATCATCTGATCTGTTGTTCGTGTGTTCATCACTCGGTGTGTCTCACCCTCCCACCTCCCTT
>JAECMU010169406.1:0-20702 GCA_016106625.1 Dracogyra subfuscus
TGTCATATAGGATTGCACATACCAATGTCTTGAAGTACTATTTGGGATGGGAGGGTGGCTTCAATGAGTCATCCAAGATGGTTAACCCTATGTCACTTAGCACAGGTAAACTGAGCTAGATCCAGCCCATCCCTAGAGTCAATCCAAAAAAACTGGGTTATAAAGAACAGGGCAAGGAATGGATGGATGTTTGATGTCTAAGATATTTTAACAGCTGGTCTGGATACTGAGAGAAAAAAAACCCATGCTGCTGCCATATAAATTACATTTGCAAAATAGCAACTAGGACATTACATGTTTATTTATTAATTTTCCCAGTTGGTAATTATTAAATATTTATGGTTGGCACAAATTAAAAGTTTATTGGTGAAGTTCAAAATACTGGCAAACAACACCTACTACATAGTTTGGAACAACTACTATATATGAAGATAGTATGTATCAACTCAGCCTTTGTAGGATTTTTATATATTTCTCTTTATTCAATAAATCATTATTATCATGTATTTTTCTGTATACTTGCAGATTGTTTTGAAGTACTGAGCCAACCTTTTTTTAAAGGATATATACAGACAAAACACCAAACAAATCTTGAAATTTAGATACATGTATTTTAAAAACTTCATTTTGAATAAAATTACCAATTTGATCTTTACAAACATACATTAAAACAACATTTGTTCACCACAGCACACTGATGCTGTTAATTATTTGCTAGTCAAACATTTGATAGTTCTGACAGTTATTTTAGACTATTGGGGAAGTGCCAAACCTACAAACAACTATTATTATCCATATGGTTTACAATAAACAGTTACATGTAGATAAACATCATACCCTTTGATGCTATCTTTATAGCATGGGTCATAACAATATTGTTATGGTACACTTGGTGACGTCACTAGTCTATACGTACTACCTGCCTGCGTCAGTCATGGTTTGTAAAACTTACATCATCAATATCTCTCTAACACTACACTTTGTTTTTAATAACAAGAACATAATATTTTAACTGAATCAATAAATAAATTGAACCTGAATTATCGTTACTTTATTCTTATAAATGAGAACTCTTTACTACATTTGTTCTTTTTATTTTTACTTTAAAGAATTTATTACATAAAATATATTTGCCATTTTCTATATACTCATGTGGCTTTAGTACAAGAAGAAGTATTGTGAATATAGAATATCATTGCACAAATCTTTATGCAATTACAACATAGCAACTAGAAAGAAAGAAAGAAATGGTTTAATGACTCACTCAACACATTTTATTTACTGTTAAGGACCACACAGATTTTAAGAGGAAACCTGCTGTCATCACTTCATGGGCTACTCTTTCTGATTAGCACAAAGGGATCTTTTATTTGCGCTTCCCACAGGCAGGATAGCACAAACCATGGCCTTTGTTGAACCAGTTATGGATCACTGGTCGGAGCAAGTGGTTTACACCTACCCATTGAGCCTTATGGAGCACTCACTCAGGGTTTGGAGTCTGGATTAAACATCTCAAACTTTACTGGGATCCGAACCCAGTACCTACCAGCCTGTAGACGGATGGCCTAACAATGATGCCACCGAGGCCGGTCATAGCAACTAGAATTCATGAGAACAGATGCTTTAGTCACAAGTAGATACACAGCTATAACAGAAAGAGAAGGGTGTTTCTAGTGTCAAAATTATTTTCTTTACTTGTAAAAATCAAGAATTCACACCAAAAAAAAATCAACAAACTTTTTAAAGTCAAAACTGTCAAAGCGGCCACCTGTAATCAGCCATCAATTGCCATAAGCAGCTACTTTTTCCCCTCCCAAATAATTTTTAGTATAAATGCATACTTATTAAGCCTGTCTAACACGGCCAGTGGCCACCTAAATCACATCTGTATTAAGCAGCCACAGTAAACTTTTACCATTGTATAAAAGGGATAGTTTTACCAATAGTGACATGTGCAGCAAATAAATGATCTTCACAAATTCAGGAATACTACGTAGTTCCAATTCAGTCCCAACATCTCTACTGTGTATCAATTAAGAAAGTATGACTCTGCCATGCATCTAATTGTAATTGCTTTAGGTAGGGTAAGCTTAACATTTGTAGATCCACTTACTATGATAAGACCTTGCATAATATAATTAAATGGAAAAATAAAACAAACTTGTTAAAGGTAGAGTAAACTCCAACAAGAGCCTTATGTATTGGAAAGATACATACCCGGACCACCAACACATACTGACACTTTAACAAATGAAAAACGCATAATTAAACTGGGGGCAGCCATTTTGTTTCATTTTTGTGACGTATGGTGGTGTAGTTTGGGGCGAACTGACGTCAGCTCCGTCGAACTTCTCTGTTATGCACAATGTAAATGTAAACAAACGCTATAATTTACGACAAGGCACTTCACTTTCATCAACCTGACTTGTAAAACAACATAAATTACTTGATAGTATAATAAAGTATCTAACTAAATATATTTCAATTTGCATCAATATAACGAAATGGAGTTATAGTATTTTTTAAATTTTTTTAAATCCAAAGAAAAAATGCATATTATTAGGCCGATACCCAAGTGATGATTTTCTTTTCTTTGGGACTACATAATTGGTCAGTTTTGTGATTTTAGATGGGAAAGTCTACTTAATCAAAGGTTTTACAGAATTACTTACAGTAATAAAGGGGGATGGCTGGTAAAGTCCATTATAATTTGAGGTTATCACACAATACCCTGTGATCTTAATAAAAGAGGCCCATCTTTTTAGTGTGTCTAGACATATCGTATATTGTATGTAGGTCTTTATGTGCACATTCAGAGCAAGCTGTTGAAGAGCACGCCCATCCTGGGCACAGGGATCGGCCTCGGCCAGATCCCTCTGTCCAGGGCAGGATAAAGGTAGGGGATAGAAGAAAGGACACCTGCACTGGCAGGTGCAAGAGAGCACCAGCAGTCCAATTAATGGTGGCAGGTGGTGAAAGTTTGGGCTATGGAGTTTTGGAAATCCTGTAGGATTGAGCCGAATGAGTAGCAGGTGCGCAATTTAAGTTATGGAATTTTGGTGCAATTTTGATGGTCATTCTAAAATATGTTTTGTTTTGTTTTGTTTTGTTTTGTTTAACGACGCACTCAACACATTATAATTACGGTTATATCGGCGTCGGACATATGGTTATGTCGAGAAAAACACCCAGTGGCTAGCTGACGGGGATCGATCCTAGACCGACCGCGCATCAGGCGGGCACTGTACCACTGGGCTATGCTGCCCGCTTCTAAAATATGAACAGTGAAGAGAGCTAATTAGGTTTTGCTTTTTAGTGGATCGAGAGTAGCTCTGACACAGTGTTTAGGGTCCATCTAAATATACAGCTGCCAATCAAGAACTACATGCAGGTACAGGCCATGGAAAGAAACGACCAATTAACTAAAAAACACTCCGATTATTATTTCAGTACGTGGGTTAATTTAAACCATAATACAGTTATTTTAACACTTTGACAATGTTGGTTTATTTTGTATTAAATATAATATATACTAGTAATTGTTGCTAGCTTACTGGGATGACTGTTATTAAAGAATATTGGTATGCATCTGCAAAAATCAGGTACGTTTTGTTTCTTCAGTTCCAAGACTAATTCCTGACGTCACATGTTATGTATTACATAACCACCAGCTCGCCAGAAAGCGTATTCCCTGGTATGGTACAAAATGGCTACGCCCATTATATATAATAGATGTCACATTTAACACTTTTATTAATTAACTGTATGCTTATACTTGTTAATATTGAGCAATAATGTGTAATATATATTGCTGAATATGCATACCAGGTAAAATGCCTCGATTATGCCCTCCTTTAAGAACATTTAAATTAATGCATTCCACCAGCCTCGGTGGCGCAGTGGTTAAGCCATCGGACTACAGGTTAGTAGGTACAAGGTTCACAGCCCAGTACTGGCTCCAATACAGAGTGAGTTCTTTAGGGATCAATGGGTGTGCAATATATATATAAATAAATTAATTGCAATGGCAAACAACAAACAATATATACCAGTAATAGATACCCCAAGAATAACAACTGATAATAATACCTGATCAATATACAACTAATAGTATGTTAACATAACAAGGACAGGTATGTGAAGAATAACAAGAAAACATTACATAACACAAGCTGATCTAGGATGCCATGGTTTCCCATGTACAAAGAGAGACAACCATCACCACTCAGTCAGATTAGGTGGATGATATCCCACTCCAGTCTCTCAGATTTAGGTACGTCTGTCCAAGTGAATACATAGATTACTGCGAATTGCTCCATGAAAACACGCTTACTTTTTCACTACGATTGATACTGAGGATAAATCAACATAGCTATTGCAAATCTCTATTTTCTGGACGTCAGTCTTGAAAAGGACATTGGCCAAAGTTAAACTTTGTTACCACGATAGATGTGCTTGAATATAAACCTGTACATCAAGCACATATACCGGTGTGTGTGCAGATTGGGATTTGTGGAGGGGTCAACAAGTTTTCTTTTCCTGTAAAAGCACCTGATATGCATGAACACAAGTGCACACCCCTACACCCACTCACACACCTTACACCCACACACCCTACACCCACACCCACACAATGTTAGAGCCATTTTCTATATGCATTTTGAGGCACAGCGTGGGTGCAAAATACAGAAAGCAGACAAATCAAAATTAATTATCTGCTTATCAATAGCTGTCTTTCCACATGTGTCATGGTTTCTGGCAACTGCACATACAAATATGCACCTGGAATATGGCTCTTAAGATGATCAAATCAAAAAGTTCAGATACTGGTAGTTTGTGATAAACATACTACAGTAAAACCATTAAAAGCTGGACACTTACATGACCAAGTAAACAGGCTTGTTTTAAGGTGTATCTAGTTCTATTCTGTAATGACATTTAATAAGGTACTGTGAAGGACATCTAGTTTTGAATGTTTTCACTGCAGTGGTTGGTGTACAATAGGCTACAGGATAATTTCTCATTCTCCAGATACCCTGGGCTTTCATGCTTACAGAGGTTGAGATAATAACTACCTATCATATTGTACAGTAAACCCCCTTTAAACTGGATACCTATGGACCAAGTAAAAAGTCTGGTTTAAAGGAGTGTCTGGTTTAGAGAGTTTCTGTTCTGAACCGTTGCTAAAAAAGAAATCATGAAAAACCTCTGGTTGAGAGAGAAATCTGGTTTACATATATGGCATGGTTTTGAGGGGTTTCAGTGTTAATAAATAATTTCAAGGCTGTAGTATGCATGCATTGTCCTGTCTATGGGATCCCTTGATGCCCTACTTACTGGTAAGAGTAGCCTATATGGTGGTAATATGTTACAAGGTTGGAGTGGTTTGTATGCTGAAATACACTTGTAACCACTGAAGATTATCTGGGCTGTTTGTCCAGAACAACATTCAGCATTTGTTAGTAACTATATAGTGAGAGAGGCCTTAAATTAAACCTTCTCACTTAGCCAGTAAAAACTTACTTTAGGTGGGAGCCAGTACAAGGGGTGAGAACACAAAACTACCAGTCTTAAAACCATTGGCTTGGCCATTATGCCACCAAGGCTGGTTTTTTGGTTTGCACAATGTTGTAAACTCAACTAGGTTCTGACCTTGGTCAGCATGTCCAGTCTTCACCAGTAAAGATCAGTACTCACCCTCAGCCCAATTGTCCACTTTTGTCTTAAATCTTTTGGAAAAGTGGCAACTTAATTGCTGTCAATTAAAAATCTAATAAACTCTATTTGAAACTTCCTATGATTGCTAAGCTATCATAATTTTATTGTCTTCATTTTGCTCATGACAAAGACTGGCATCTGTCCAAAACTGTAATCAACACATTTATATTAATATGTCTGATTGACAGTGATATATTAATATGTCTGACTGACAGTGATATATTAATATGTCTGATTGACAGTCAGCCTAAATGATCATGGCATTCATTATGAAGGTCCATTACAATTTATCAATCAAAATATCTCAGCAATATAGCAATTAGTCTTTTTTTATGCTCATTTATTTTAAAAGAGCTCTGCAATTGCTGTCATGGGATGCTCATGAAAAAGGAAGGAATACATACCTGTTTTATTTAAGAATGCACTCGACAGATTTCAATTACAGTTATATGGTATTGGACATATGGTATAGGACCACACAGATAATGAGAGAGGAAACCTGCTGCCACCACACAATGGGATACTCTTTCTGATTAGCAGCAAGGGATCTTTTACATGCACCATCTCACCTACCTTTGTTACACCAATCATGGAACACTGCCATGTAGAACAAGAAATAACCCAATGGGCCCGTAGACAGGGATTGATCCTAGACTGACTGTGCACCAGATAAGCACTTTACCACTGGGCTACATCAGTCTTGGGATGCTCATGAATATGTGATGCTTGTGAATATTAATGAGACTCATATGTCCGTCAAACTTGTTTAACATCTCTACAGCATTGTAATGATTCATTGTTATTGACACAATAGAGATGGAAGGAAATGGTTTATTTAATGATGCACTCAAGGCATTTTATTTACGGTTATATGGTTGAGGACCATACAGATATTGACGGAGGAAACTCACTGTTGCCACTTCATGGGCTACTCTTTTTGATTAGCAGCAAGGGATCTTTTATATATGCACCATCCCAAAGACAAGATAGCACATTTGATATACCAGTTGTATTGCACTGGCTGGAGCAAGAAATAACCCAATAGGCCCACTGATGGGATCGATCCCAAACTAACCATGCATCAAGCAAGTACTTTGCTACATCTCGCCCCAACAACAAAGATGGATCATTCTGACACGTTTACACAACAAAGCATCATTTAAATAATGAGACGTGAGTTATCAGTAATGACGATATAAACAAGAAATTTGGAATAACAAGTTCATATTGCATCAACTGCTTACCGTCGTTGAAACCTGTCGGGGATTAGGTTTGTGAGCCGATCCAGTTTTACAGTTGATGTAATATATTTCCAAAGAAATATTCGTAGAAATGTGAAAATTCCTGACTCCAGAAGAGATACAAAGCTGTTATCCAGGGTGGTAAATGAAACTTCCACATAAACTCAGTTATAATATCAGTTGAAGAATAAGCAATTTAAAACACAAATCAATCTCTTTAATATATATTCCTTTTTAGGTTTTCCTGCATACAATTACTAATTTTTTCAAAGAAATAACCTTGGTTTATATATTTAAAAAACAAAGTGAAATCATGTGCCTGAAGTGAAAAATCAACAAATTATCCATGCACTGTCAGCCACATGTATGCACATATTGACCGCTCATACATAGACTGACATCCGTTTAAGGATTACAACTTCTCCACGCTATATCCATAGAAAAGATCACAATGGGGGAAAAGAAAACCCCTTCTTTTTATCTTTTACCATGAATACATAATAAAGTCCATCGATAGAAAAGCCAGAAAAATAGTTGCCTATAACTGTATATATGATACTGGTCTTTCACACATAGTGTAAAAAGCTTAAGTGTGACTGAGGAACACTGGACGTATTCAACTCAAAACTGACTGGATTACTACTATACAAATCTAAGCCGAAATCTTTGCCTCATGAAATAACTTGCAGATCACCGACTTAATTGTGTGGAAGGGTTTTGTTTTGAATGAACCCAGCTATGGAGGGCAAGGGTTTTTGTTTTGAATGCATGCAGCTATGGAGGGCAAGGGTTTCGGCTCAATTTACTGTGTCATTGGGATATGACGTTGGTGGACATGCGGTAAAACAAGGCAGACAAAAGCTCCCAATTGAACTGTTGTCAAAGTCTCCTCCCAGTGAGAGCCATTCATAACACAGTCAGGCCAGTTGGAATGCTGATGACGTATATGCTAATACAATCACTACCATCTGTGTACCTGCCAATACGCACAACACATGTATTGCGTTATAAGAGGTCATAACACAGACTATGTCTAAAAATTTCAAGTCTTAAGCATAAAAAAAAATTGTATGTTTCTGGAAACCTGACTCAACGAAAGAAAACTGGCCAACTCCAATTTGTTTTTCAATGTATTATTATTTATTTTTTATTAATATGTAAATGAAAAGAAAAACAAAAAATGTAGTTAATAAAATAATAATAAGTTTTAAAATGTCAACCTACCCTGCCTACATTTGTTCAGGCATAATTTATTGATCAACAGCTATTGAGTGTCACCTAATCTTCAGGTGATGTCAGTTTTTTTTATTAGCAGCAATGGATATTTTAAACAAACTTTCCCAATGGCAGGACAGCACATACCATGGCCATTGATATATCTAGTCATGGTACACTGACTGGGATGTGAAAAACCTCCAAACAGGGAATGGGTCCCCTTAGTGGGTTTGACCCTACAACCCAATCCAACTAAGCTGAATACTGAACACAAGGTTTAATATTTAGGTTTAGTAAAATCAGTCTAGTTTCTTATGTAGAATAAAAAAAGAAAAAGAAAGAAATGTTTTATTTAACAATACACTCAACCTTATATGGAGTCAGACATATGGTGAAGGACCACAAAGATTTTGAGAGGAAATCCGCTGTTGCCACTTCATTGGCAACTCTTATGTCGATTAACAGCAAGGGATCTTTTATTTGTGCTTCCCACTGGCAGGATAGCACAAACCATGGCCTTTGTTGAACCAGTTATGGATCACTGGTCAGTGCAAGTGGTTTACACCTACCCATTGAGCCTTGCGAAACACTCACTCAGGGTTTGGAGTTGGTATCTGGATTAAAAATCCCATGCCTCGACTGGGATCCGAACCCAGTATCTACCAGCCTGTAGACCGATGGCCTAACCACGACACCACTGAGACCGGTAAACTGGGAATAAAGTTCTGGGGTTATTGTCTGTATAATGGGCTACGCTAGGAGTGGGATGAAAGGAGTTTAAAAAAACCTAAGTAAGCTGATGGAAAAAATAAGGGAACACATGGTATCCGAGACCAGATTTAACTCACTGTTAGCATAGTTATACCTTTATAATTAAACATTTCCCACTGTTATACAATTTATTATATTTTGAGTTGTCGACATCACTAAAAAACTAAATGTTACCCTTAGATACAACTCAGAAAAGTACGTCATTATGTCATGGAAAGAATATTAGAAACTGATGTATGTGTAGTTTTAACTAATAAGTTGTGTTGTTTGTAATTATAAGAATTGCTTGCCATTTTTGTTTGAAGTTAACAATGTATAACTGTCACCAATTTGTGACTGTTATACATTGATAAATTTAGAAACCCCCTAACAATTCTGATATAAAAAATCCACAGATGTTGTGTGGCATTTAATGTCAGTAAGGCCACAATCGGATTTATCAGTATTTTTATTACATCAGCACCTGCTTCTCACACATCCATTTACCACCAATTTCGATTGTATTGAAATCAGTATCTGTGCAAACACGTACACACCTGTCTGCAATGTAATTGATTTTGTCAGATGACATAACATACAGATGAGAAAACCTCTGGTTAAATATGATAACAATCTTATACAGTTAACTTCCTGATACATATACTGTGGATGGCAATCAATATATACATGTATGTATTTCCTTTGTTCTTTCCATCAATACACATACACACACCCCACACAGATACACACACACACATTCATACACACACACACAGACACACACACACACACAGACATATACATACACACACACACACACACACATACACACACAACACACACACACACACAGACATACACACACACACACAGACAAAAACACACCTTAATTAACAGCACCTAATTTTGAATGAGTGGCTTATACTTCACAAATATTTGTAAATAAGAATATAAGAATTGTTTGTCATTTTCTGCAAATTTATCGATGTATAACAGTCACAATTATATAACATTGTGTAGCTGAAGCATCGATAAATTTGAAAAAATTACAAAAATTAATACTTTTTCGGGGAAGCATGTCTTAACGTCTCATAAATTTCGGTAGCAACAGTTTAGCCCCACCCTCTTCTAAAATGTATGCACAAGCACCTGGACACATCACATTTAGTTAAAATACACACAAACAGGCTTCTAGTATCCTTTCCATGACCTGTTTTATGTAATGACGTCCCTGCTGGCGTAATGACGTAATTTTCTGAGGTTTATCGAAGGATAACACTCAGTTTTTCTTCCATGTCATCTAATCAGAATTGAGGAAATCATATAAACACAGACAGTTTGTAATTATTTATCTCTATCTTTAGAGAGAGAGAGACACACACACACAGAGAGAGAGAGAGAGAGAGAGAGAGAGAGAGAGATAGAGAGGAGAGAGAGAGAAAATAATAATAATAAATTCTTTATTTAGTGAGGGTAACACAGTTAGCAAAAGCTAATCTTCCTGGACGCCCTCAGGTACAAACAATACAGAATTACAATACATACCGCACAAATGATATTATTTTAGAAAATATTTCTTGAGTCTATATTTAAAAACATCAGTATTTGGCAATGATCGGATAGCTTTAGGTAATTGATTCCAAAGTACTGGTCCAGAGTAACTGAAAGCATGTTTAAATAAAGACATTTTAGGTTTTGCAATTAATAGATTTCTATCCTCTACATTTCGAAGGTTGTAGGGATTGTCTTCTCCAACATATATTAATAAGTTTGAAAGATAGTTTGGGGCTTCATTGCATAGACATTTATAAATTTGTAAACATTTATGATAGTGGATTCGTGTTTCCATTTTCATCCATTTTAATTGTTTAAATATTGGGGCAGATAGAGTAATAGGATCTACATCTAATATCACCCTTGCAGCTCTCTTTTGCAGTTTTAGTAAACGTTCTAATCCATTCTGATTAGTTTCCCCAAATTACACAGACAGACAGGGGAGAGGGGAGAGAGAAACAGATGCAGACAGAGAGAGAAAGGGAGTATATTGAAAAAGACTGCCAGCAACTAACACTGTCGTTACATCAATATTTAATGTATTCTTGGGAAAAAGACTAAAACCGTAAATATGCTTGAAACTGTATGGTAATTAACTACTGAGCTGGTATCACACTAATGTGCCTCACATAAACACTTTATGCAGGCCATCTTGATAAATACAGAATAGATACAGTATATGTAAAACTCAATATCAGAGTTAATCTTGGTCTCCTTCTAGGCTCCTTTTTGGTTTGGAAGGTGTAGATGATCACATGTCAAGACAAGTATTCTGAGAGTACTGCTAAAGCAATACATGTCCCCTTACCAGGCCAAATATTTTGTATTTTGTGAAATATTTGTAAATTGCCATGAACGTCAAACTTGATTCTGAAACAGTACATGATAGATACAACATTTCAGCTCAATATCTGAAAGCATTGTTAAAAATAAGTCTTGAAAACAATATGTGAGACCGACAGACTGACAAACAGATTGACAGACAGACAGACAGATATAAACCTTATACTCCACTTTAGTTGGATCAGTAGGAGAATAACAAACATATATTATATTCCAAAACTTGGTTCCTATGCACCAATCAAATTAGTCTCAAACCAACTGAAAAGTTAGTAAATGGTTGAAATTTGGTACTTGTATACATGTGTATTTTGCGAAAAATTGTCTCATATTTTTAAATGACCCAATAAATAATTTCTTGCATACAGTTTTCCTTTGTTGCAGTTAAACATATACCTGGTGCAATACTGTATGTCTAGGAACTTTTTTTTCAAATATTTATTCAGGCTTCTAAAAGTGCCATGAACAACAATCATTTAATTCATTCATCACTGCAGAGCTCATTTTTCATTTCTGCATTCAATTTAGGAGGGGGTTTGAAGTATGTCCAGTAGTAAAGAATTAACTTGATGTGCTGTCTGTCTGGGATCAATTCCTGGTAGGCCCACTGGGCTATTTCTCATTCCAGCCAGTGCACCACAACTGATATATCAAAGGTAGTGGTATGTGCTATCCTGTCTGTGCTGCAGTGGTGCATATAAAAAATCCCTTGCTACGTTAGAAAAAAGGTAACGTTTTTCCTCTAATAACTATATGTCAAAATTACCAAATGTTTAACATCTAATAGCCGATTATTAATTAATCAATGTGCTTCAGTGGTGCTGTTAAATAAACAAACCAAACTTTTCCATTTAGGAGAGGCAGGATCTAGCTCAGTTAGTAGAGAATTCACTTGAGGTGCTTGGATAACAGGATCAAAGCCCCTCAGTGAACCCTTTCTCCGATTAGTTGCTTTCCCATCCCGACCAGTGCCCCATGACTGATAAATCAAAGGCCATGGTATGAGCTGTCCTGTTTGGGAAAAACTGCATGTAAAATATCCCCTGATGCTAGTGGAGAAATGTATATGACAGAACTACCAATAGCTGATTTAATTAATGAATCAATGTGCTCTAGTGGTTTCATTACACAAAAGTAACCAACGGTTTGTGTATTTTATCTTCAAATAAAAAACATCTGGTGTATGTTGTGTTGTTTTTGTTTTAAAATATGTTAAGAATACAATAGCTTTCTTGATGTTACTTTCATATGGTAATTAACCACCTGGTAATATGAACAATGGATTCTCAACATATTTTAATACAAAACCAGTGGATTTACATGTAATCTGATATACATTTTCATCATAATTAAATCTTAATACAGTGGTGACGTGACCACTGAGTGGTCATATTGAACTCTACATGAAAAAAATTAATTAACTCTCAGGTGAAAATCTCAGGTAATAAGAAAAATGTAGACACACATGGAGTATTACTTCAAAAAACATGTTTTCAGAAACTAATTAGCTTTATACAGGTAGATGACCTGTACACACTCAAGCAAAGTTTCTTCTGTTTTAATACATATTCCAGGGATCATGTTTTAAGCCTGCATTAACTTTGTTTGCCACAGTATATCCCTCAGCCCTTATTAAAAATTCATGCCTGAAAACACCATATTTAATTAAAATACACAAATCAACTTCTAATGTAATTTCCATGACCTGTTCTATGTAATGAAAAGTTTGTTTTGTTTAAAGTAGCATTCCCTGGAATATTTTTATTATTTAAGCATATAGAACAGAAAATCCAATTACGTTTGATGCATATATGACGCTGCACTCCACATTTGGTTTCACTACGCTGGCTTATCCAGGTCAAAAACAAAGCCAGTGTTTCGAAAGTGGGACACTTTTGACGGGCTCCTACCAATTTCGGTTTTCATTGGCTTATTACAAGTGTGAAATTTCCCAACAAGAGATCACGTGAGATTTCGCAATTGTTTTTTAACAAATTTAACTGTCTTGATTGAGGGGTCAAAATATACCTCCAAAATATATTTATTTCCACAGAGGTATGGTACAATACCTATCCAGGGGTCGATGGGGGATTTGCCTTCAAATTTTGCCAGTGACCATTTGTTGGAATACATGTTACATGTAAGGGGGTGTTAATAATAAGTAACGCACTAGGGGTAGAGGAAGAGGGCAGTATGTTTGATATACATAACATTTATGAAGACTATATTTCTATTCTTTACTTAATTAACCCTAAAAATGTAGTGGGTTTTTTTAATGCGCGGTCAGTCTAGGATCGATCCCCATCAGCGGGATTGTTCCAGCCACTGCGCCATGACTGGTATATAAAAGGTCATGGTATGTGATATCCTGTCTGTGGGATGGCACATATAAATGTTCCCTAGCTAAAAATATTTAAAATAATAAAAACATATTTTAAAAATGTAACAAGTTTTCAAGGCACATGTGCAGGGGTTTCAACGGGGTTGAGGGTTATAGACTGCATTGAGCAAAGTTTATATGGGGGCCATGTTCCTCCAGAAAATATATTTAAAAAAAATTGTATTCTGATCAGGGAAGGGATTCAACTCCCAATACCCACCTCTGCTGATATGCGCCCATTTACTCACTTAGATTATGTCAAAATTACAAAACATTTAACATCCAAAAGCAGATGATTATTAAATCAATATGCTCTAACACTAACTTAACCATTTCCAAACAAAATATTTATTTGAAATTGTTGATTTTACCACAAGTAAAATTAAAAAGTGAAAACCGTAATTTTTACTTTAGTATATTTTATGCTAAGTTCTACTAACACTTTATAAAATATTAGTTCTTAAATAGGAAGGTACGATTGTCTATAGTACGTTGTTAAGATCAAAACTGGTTTTAACAAAAGAATAGTACATATCCTCAACCGAACATGCTTTATACAGCCCAAGAATTCTCATTCATTTTTTGAGACAAACCCTACAATTTCAAATCCGCAAACGCACCTGTTAGCTGAAATTAACAACAGGCTGTTGTTTATGGTTTGCCAAGCAATGGCCACTCAGGCGATAAATCGAGCATCTACTTTTGGCATTCTCCATTCTCACAAATGTTTTAAAAGTGCAGTTGAACTTGTATTTCATATTTATGCATGTTATTATTATATGGTAACCAGAGAATGTAACTTTAGTAACACTACCAGAGCATGTTGATTTATTTATCATCAGCTATTGGATGCATGTCAAACATTTGATAATTTTGACATTTAATTGTAACTAGGAAACAAATTTTCCACTAGTATCAAGGAATCTTTTTATTACCAATATGGTTGAAAATATTTTGGTACATATCAAAGTGATACATGTCCCAGTAGAATGCCATGTGGGACGTAACACTTTTGATATGAGTGATATAAATTAAGATCGATTATGGGTAATAAATAGGATATTACACAAGCTTCCATTTCATATCATGTTTATGTCATTTATGAAATAATTTTCTTGGTTACTCGCTAAAGCTCGTGACAACTGAACATTATTTCACTCGGGACATAAACATGATATGAAATGCAAACACATTTAATATCTTATAAATATGAACCGTCACACAGACAGGATAGCACATACCACAGACTTTGATATATCATCGTGGTGCACTAGCTGGAATGAGAAATAACCCAATGGGCTCATATCGATCCTAAACTAACCACACATCAAGCGTGTGCTTTACTACTGGGCAACGTCCCACCCCCTATTTTGCTTAACCGATAAATGAATCATGTAGATTTTGGATTCTCAGAGGCCTGAATATAAAATGTAGCCAAGAAGTTAAGGAAAGAAGGAAATATTTTATTTAATGATGCATTCAACACATTTTATTTACGGTTATACGGAATATGGTTAAAGACCACACAGATATTGAGCGACGAAACCCACCATCGCCACTTCATGGGCTATACTCTTATTGATTAACAGCAAGGGATGTTTTATATGTGCCATCCTATAGACAGGATAACACATACCATGGTCTTTGATATACCAGTCTTGGTGCACTGACTGGAGTGAGACACACGGTACAGAGCAATAAACATAGCCTATTTAAGTATTTATCTTATGGTTCCATTCATTCTGGCTTGGGGCAGGATGTAGCCCAGTGGTAATGTGCTCGCTTGATATGCAGTTGGTTTGGGAAAGATCCCCATTGGTGGGCCCATTGGGCTATTTCTCATTCCAGCCAGTGTACTAGAACTGGTATAACAAAGGCTATCCTGCCTATGGGATGGTGCATATAAAAGACCCCTTGCTATTAATGGAAAAATATAGTGTTTTCTCTCTAAGAATATATGTCAAAATTACTAAATGTCCAATATCCAGTGATTAATAAATTAATGTGCTCTAGTGGTGCTGTTAAACAAAACAAATTTTACTTTAATTCTGGCTTAACTATTTGTATATGTGTGTACATAAGGCAGAGTTGGGTTTTTCTCAGCCGAGTTGAGTTTTTTTTTAGCCAGAGCCAAATATTGTATTACAGGGATTGGTGTTTATACTGTGTAACCTGTGATGGCACTGAGTTACAGAGGGAGTGCTGCTAATCTATGACTAACACTTAATTATCAGGATTGGTCTTTAACCTATATAATACAACAGACACTGAATTATAGAGGGATTGCTGTTAATCTATGACTAACACTTAATTATCAGGATTGGTCTTTAACCTACATAATACAACAGACACTGAATTATAGAGGGATTGCTGTTAATATATGACTAACACTTAATTATCAGGAATGGTCTTTAACCTATATAATACAACAGACACTGAATTATAGAGGGATTGCTGTTAATATATGACTAACACTTAATTATCAGGAATGGTCTTTAACCTATATAATACAACAGACACTGAATTACAGGAATTGGTGTTTGCACTCCATCACATACAGAACTAATTTACCAATTGAGCTTGACTTGCAATAACAATTTGAAAGAGACAGAGAGGGAAAAACAAAGCCCTAAATGTCCTGCCACCAATGTCAATCTTTAACACATTGCCAATAGCTGTTAACCGTTTATTAAGACTGCATGGCATTGAATTACAGGAATTGGTCTCATTCAACAGTAAATCACAAGTGCCATTCCCGATAAATCACAATACATATACATTTTCTGTGAGAAAACGGAGGATCTTGAACATTTAATTAAGACCATGTTGTAGCCATTGCTAACACCACCATTTAATCATCTTAATGTAGTTCTGAGCTTATTTATGTTGCTTCCATGTATTGACCAAAAATCAGCTGTTATCACAGCATGTTATTTACTTCTCCCATATAATATTAAACTATTCTGACAGACCAATTCTACATTATAATAAGGTTTGAAATAGTATTCAGGTTGCTCTAAAAATATATATAAAATCTGCTATCATTTAGTACCGTATATCACTGAGTATAAGCTAACTTTTCAAGTCTTTAAATACCATCATGGGAAGAGGCATAAAATGTTTTTCTTTTTTTAAATTTCAGTATTGTCAATTTGTATAATAACATGACAGAGATAGATACTTGTTGGCGATATACTATTTGTTTACTTGAAACACACAATAAAAGCTCTGTTTTATTTGAGCAATGAAAACACATTTATTTTATTTTTATGTTGCCAATCTCCAGATAAAGCCACTTGTTTGGCACCAAATTTGTCACATGATCAGAATGGTCATTATGGCTTTTGTGTTCACCGACTATGATCTCATATTTTGTTCTCAATTGCAGACTATTTGTCATAAATGACAATTCCATGCAATTCCAAATAAAAGATTAAAATCTTACTTTTGTTTGGGATATAGTGTTAATCATTATGATTATTTATTTAGGGTGCTAAATAATATTTACACCACCTTTATAAAAATGAAATTATATTTATTGGCTAACGATGTTGATTTGATTGATTTGAGGATGATAGAAATAAAAGAACATCATGAACAAAGTTATTCCACATTTGGGGATCACTTTCAAAAATCTTTATTCTTTATCAGCTAGCTTGAAATCTTTATTAAAATAGTATTTGTACTTAGAAATCATTATTAAAATAGAATTTGTATTTAGAAATCTTTAATAAAATAGTACTTATATTTAGAAATCTTTAATAAAATAGTATTTGTATTTAAAAATCATTATTAAAATAGTAATTGTACTTATAAACCTTAATTAAAATAGTATTTGTACTTAGAAATCATTATTAAAAATAGTATTTGTACTTACAAATCATTATTAAAATAGAATTTGTACTTAGAAATCATTATTAAAATAGTACTTATATTTAGAAATCTTTAATAAAATAGTAATTGTATTTAGAAATCATTATTAAAATAATATTTGTACTTATAAACCTGAATTAAAAATAGTATTTGTACTTAGAAATCATTATTAAAAATAGTATTTGTACTTACAAATCATTATTAAAATAGTATTTGTACTTGGAAATCTTTATTAAAATAGTAATTGTGCTTAGAAATCTTTATTAAAATAGTATTTGTACTTAGAATGGGTCAACAAAATAAATGATATCAAATCATATATCAATATTTGAGTATGATTCAACAATATAAGATGAGTCAGCTTGTACATTATCTTAACATTTTTTTAAAATCAAATATTGAGGGGCAAACAAGGTATCAGCCTATCCAGGGAGTCGTCTAATACACAATGAGATACATTACATGTTAGTATATTATTTTTATTTAAGAATATAAATATTATTATGCAGTAATATCATATCATAAATACAGTTAATGTAAATTTCTTATCAAAAGTTTATTATTATTATTTTATTTTTTACATATTATATATATATTGGTAATGATGTCAACTGAAATGTGCAAAATTTACAAATTACTAACTGCCTTTTGTTTTTCTTACAATTTCTTTTGGACAAATTACCTCTTCTTTTTTTCTATAGTTAATATAAAAAATGTTTTTACTTATATATTACCTGATTTTCCCCACATCCAATCTAACTGCTCGTCTTTGAAAAATTGTTTGATGTCTTGATCGATGTGGAACCGCTTGTACAGCATTACGCTCAAACATCATTTTATTATCACTACATATTTCCATCAAAGAATTTGACATTGAACGTTTGGCCAGCATTGTTCCTTCCAAAACCTGCAACCCTTCACTAGAGGACTCAATGAACAACTGTTCTTTCACAGTGGTAACCGTTTCCATCTCAAAATTCAAACGGAGAAAACACAACCCAAAAGAGCACTCCAATTTAACTTAGGTTATCACCTGAAGTCACAGCCGTTTTTCACATGTACAGGTTTACCCTGATATCAGCTGATTTACAAACTTGGGTAGTGACCTTTCTCACTAGCAGACTGGCAGATTACTACAAATAGGTGAGATCCTCAACCATGGAACGACTCAACTGAGGCCCTTCAGTTTACGATATTATTTTAACAGTGCCTGCCCCGCTCCGTCTGCCTACACATGTTCTTCAGTTCACTAGTGTGAATGATATCCTCTTGCATGCACAATCTGATTTTATCACTCAACAGGTTCAAATGTCCTATTGCATGAAGTTTGGTCTAGGTTTCCCCACAGACAATGCTAGTCATATACGTGTTGACAATGCTCGGATGTAGACAATGCAGTCCGATTCTAAAAATGTGTGTATATTAAAATAGATACTATTATTATTAACCATTAATCAGGTTCATCAGTTAATTATAACACAGGCAAGTTCAAACCTGTGTTAAGGAATCAGGTAGGTAACAGGGTTTAAGCCTTATGTTACAATATACTTATGAATATTAATGAAGAAGTGAAAGAACATTATTCGTTTTGCTTTTCAATAGAAATGTAGAGAACCAAGTGCAGTCTGATGTAATCTTATTGATAAATGGAGAATACAGAATATACTAAACAGTTATTATAAAATTTATGTTCTGAGTGAACCCGATTTTTAAATTGCTATGGGCTTTAGAAAATATATAACTTATTTCACAAGGGACATAAACTTGATAATAGCAGGTACTAAGTTTATTATTTTATTTATTACCACAGCCATGTTTCCTTTCTTTACAGGACTATGTTAATCACTATTCTCCATACAGCCATGAGCTTAAGCAAGATACAAATGGAACTTATTTCATAACGGACAAACGTGACAATAGCAGGTATTCACGTTATTATTTTATTTCTTACTACCCGGTATGGTTACTTTATTTTCTTTAAACCATTTTATCTTTTAATTTATTGTGTAATAACTATGGAAACCACTATAAGAAATATTCTCAATACTGCCAAAACCTATTGTTTTTTCACTATCACAAATATGTTTTTAAAATATATATTCCGTTATACTAAAGAATCAACAAAGTATGATGTTCATGCAAGTATGAACTGAAAAAACAATGTGCACACTATAATATTTTTGGTTCATATACTTGCATGAACCAAAAAATAATTGCAGTGAAATCTTAGAATAAAATTTATATGCATATTTTAACAATACATAACTGAATTTATTTGTTTAGCTTTAAATACACTTATAGTATCATTTGTGTAAACTTTATTGATACTTATGTTGCATAAGAATGCAAACATTTATTCACTATTATTTGCCTCAGGTCATTTGGTAAATGACATAATCTTTATAAGCGACATCATTTCATCTAGTACCGGCCTCGGTGGCATCGTGTTTACAGGCTGGTAGGTACAGGGTTCAGATCCCAGTCGAGGCATGATATTTTTAATCCGGATACCGACTCCAAACCCTGAGTGAGTGCTCCGCAAGGCTCAATGGGTAGGTGTAAACCACTTGCACCGACCAGTGATCCATAACTGGTTCAACAATGGCCATGGTTTGTGCTATCCTGCCTGTTGGAAGTGCAAATAAAAAATCCCTTGCTGCTAATCAACATGAAGTGGCGACAGCGGGTTTCCTCTCAAAATCTGTGTGGTCCTTAACCATATGTCTGACGCCATATAACCATAAATAAAATGTGCATCGTTGAATAAAATCTTTCTTTCTTTCTTTCATTTCATCTAGCTGCTGTGCATTTTTACAGATCATTTAATTATATTGGAACAATGGAAGGAATTGTCCGATTCATGTTTAGTTTATATTTTTTTAATGTGAATGAAAAGAACGTGTCTAACATTTATGTTGTCGGGGGAAAGTGTTTAATTTTTGCCAAAAGCTGTAAAAGAAGACTTACAAGTAAGTCTCAGGCGTGTAGTTTCCTATATTTCTTTGGCCATTGACAAAGTCTCACTTCGTGATTAACAAAGAGGTTTGTGTGTTTATGTGGGTTTTTTTAAAAATCAATGCACATACATGTCTACTCTGCTATAGCATTTTCCATTAATTTATCATATACAT
>JAECMU010169419.1:0-16715 GCA_016106625.1 Dracogyra subfuscus
CCCCAATTTTTATTTTTATTTTTTTTATAATAATAATAATTAAAGACTCCGTTACGCCACTGTGCTTAACCAATCTTAAGATCGTTCATTATGTTTTTTCTAGCTGAACTTCGCTTCCATGCACCTAACAATTGCGTGACGTAATTTCTCATTTTAATATAATAATAACAATATCCAGCTCAGTGGGTAGGGCGCTTTCTCAATTATGATATGAAATCGATGGATTTTTCTCATTCCGAGCAGTGCTGAAACAATTTTAGATCGTTTATTATGTTGTGGGTGCCAAACTTTACTAACACACTCAACATATTTTAATTAAGGTTATATGTAGTCAGAAACAATAGGCTACTCTTATATGCAGCATTCTAGACAGGATACTACATTCCATGAACTTTGTTAAATCAGTTGTAGAGCACTGGCTGGAACAAGAGCGAAACCAATGGATCAAACGACTGGGATCAATCCTCGACTCACCACTCCCATTGTGGCTAAACTAAAATTGAAATTAAAGATATCATTATCTTTGAGAAAATAAAAATATTTTCCACATTAATTAAAAGTTATTATAAATAAAAAAACGAACTAACCAAAATTTTAATTATTTTATTGTCTAAATGGCCCAATAGTATTTTCTGCTTGTATTTATAATACTGTATTGAACAACTCATGTATACGCCTCTACGTTGGCCGTGTGTTTGCATGTGAGGGACTGAAACCAAAAAAAGTTTTTAAAAAAGGTTATTTGTAATACTAATTTAGTAAAAACAACAATAATTGTCAGTTTTCTCATTTTTATTCGATTCATATGTACATCTATAAAATGTTGAATTCATTGTTACATTATTATGTGGATATATACCATTCTATTGCACTCCCAAGAATCATTTCTGTTAACAATAAAAACAAGTCTATAATTGTAAATACCATTCCATTAATATAAAATGCTATTTACATGGTCCGCTTTTAAAAAATAATAAAATCTTGTTAAATTTTAAAAAGCAAGAAATTTGTCCACTGAACAACAATGCTTCTTCCATTCACGATGTAAGACAGTATGAGGTCATACTCACACAATGTTGATCTTTAATTTCAAAATAAAAACTCAGACAACATACTGTGCCACAAAAGAGGTATATAGTTGGAAAAACAAGGGCTACAACGATAAAACTGAGTCAGAAGTTCTACTTGTTATATACATTTTGGCATTACTAATATTCCAAGGTTATGAAGTCATTTGTCGAATTGCGAAATTTGATTTAAAGGCATACTGTCACAGACCACTGATCTATTTAATGGCTCTAACAATGTATTACCCTAACAAAAATAATTAGCTTTTTCCATAAATGTTTTTTATTCAACCATATTCATAACCACCAAACTCCATTTATTAATGACATTTTGTAAAAATAATTGAATTATGGCAATGGTCCATAATTCAAAAACTAAAATTGCCGAGGGATGACATGGATTTCATTCCATTATGATTCAGTTACGGTGATGCAATAGCTAGATTTGGTTTCCAACATTTTCAAAAGATTTTTGAGAAATAAGGTCCTTAAATCTGTGACAGAATGCTTTTAATTTTGAATTTAGCAAATATATTTCCTTACCAATTCACTAAAAAAGATAATTTTGAAAATGTGCCCTTTGTATATGTACAATCAGTTTTACATTTTGGCTAATTAAAACTTTGATTTAGTTAGATATTTTTAACGAATTTGAAATTGCTAATAAGATTTTGTTGTTCAGCTTAAACCCTGTATAGTATGAAATTTTAAAAAATGTTCTGATTCAGACACAATGTATATATTTATTTTTACACAGAACACAGGATAAAACTATGTACAAAACTGGGTGAGAGGTAGAAATGAATGAAAAACGATGCATTAAAAAAAGAAGAAAAAAAACAGCAGTAAATGCAGATGGAAATTTTTTTTTGTTGTAAATTATGACATCAAATCACAACCAATTTGGTTAAATCTATAAGGAATTTAATATAGTTTAGGACACAAACCCACATATGAACAATAGCAGCTGTTCCTTGGTTATATTATCCAGGGTTTATACAGAGTTATCTACCACATTCCATTACATATGTCATATAAAAGGCATCTTTTATGAAGTTTCTGTTCTTTTTTTTCCCAGGGTTTTTTGTCGTTGTTTTGGTGTGTGTGTGTGTGTGTGTGTGTGATGAATTTAAAGGATTTTTCTGTAAGCATCAATATAGTCAAATACATATACCACGCTCTCAAGCCCATTGAGTCTTTTCTTGTTCGTTACTTCAATTTATTAGTTTTCATTTTTCATAGCTGTCCATGATCAAATCTAAATTCCATGACTTTCCAGGCGCAGAAAATAACATTTGCAAAGTCAGGCACTCTCCATGATTTCCATAACCCGTATATATCATACAAATGCATGTAAATTACTCACTATATGAGAAAAATTGGAAGCTACTTTTCACTAACCCACCTCCATCACAGTGTACAACCACTGGGGCAAACATGACGATAAATGTGAAGATAATGAGGCAAGATACCAACATAAACCCTAGAATAACCGTACTTGACAAAAACAAATAACATTACGAATGTCAAACAAATTTGTATTCTAATTGAGACATAAATCAACTTAATTTCCATGATTTGAATTGTAAATAAACCGACTGAATACTAAACGAATTTTAACTTCAATAATTTCCTTTGTTTTTAAGACAGGCCTAAATACAGAAAGACAGCACTAAATTCTGCTAAACACTTTGCAAATCAATGGTCACATACAGTAAAATCATTATATTAAAGTAATAATAATAATAATTACAACACAAACACAATTTAAACTATATACATCCAAATGATTCAGTTTCACTTTGGAAAAGATGTGTTAAAGTTTTGTTTGTTTTGTTTAACACCACCACTAGAGCACATTGATTTATTAATCATCGGCTGTTGGATGTCAAACATAATGGTCATGTTGACAGTCATACAGAAGAAACCTGCTTCATTTTTTCATTAGGAGCAAGGGATCTTTTATATGCACCATCCCACAGACAGGATAGCACATACCATGGCCTTTGATATGCCAGTCATGGTGCACTGGCTGGAATGAGATATAGCCCAATGGGCCCACCAACAAAAGATGTGTTAAAATCTTTATAATGACACTCCTCAATAATTAATCTTGAAGATTTTGGTAATTTTGAGGCACTCTCATTGTGTCAAGTGTTTTGAAATAAACATTAATTAGATAATAACATATGTAATTAAACTATTTAAAACCCAGAAAATATAGGCCAACATAAATTAAAAGCATTAATAAAATGGTAAAATTTTAAATTAATTTTTCTTCAGGCAGGCCGATTCTTCTATTTTGTAAAAGAGGCCAGTACAAAATTAACACAATGATGCCAACCATAGTGTACCACAATACTGCTTTTTTTAAATTTGTTTAATTTTCTAGTATTATCCATAAATATTACATTATTATATATATATAAAAAAAAAAAATTAAAACACAAACTATAAAATTACCAACTTTGAAATCTATTACTTTCCTTGCATAATATATGTTTCATTTACAGTGAATGAAATGTAACATGGATATTGGAAATGGACAATAAAAAATTTGGGTACCATCAAACTCAGTATCTCATTATATCGTCTGAAATAATTTATATTTGTTTTTTCATTTGAAGGATAAACTTAATAATAATTAAGAGCCAATTCAAGAACTCCAATGAATGAAGTCATGAATAATGAAATGAAAAGAAATGAATGAATGAATGAAAAAAATTGATGAAAAAAATGATTGAATGAATAACAAAAATTAATAAAAGGATTGAAATAATGAATGGTGTATACTTAAAGTATATTAAATCTCATTATTACAATTTTCAAGCAAGCCTAAGTATTTATGTAATGCTCCTTTAAAACTTTGTTCACATGATACATGCTATAAAATACATTACACATCACATTTGATCAAAATAGTCATTAGTTGCATTGTATGTATATTCTTGCACCAATTACATGCTGCATACTTGATGACTGTGTGTCAGTGCATACTATAAAAATTATCTTGAGGCAAGTATTAAGCACATCATGGGAGTGTTTCTCTCAATTCTGTCTGTATGGTCCAGATATACATACCAGTTACCTTTGTAGACATTACTGAAAGAAGCAAACACAAATATTTTAATACATAATTGTATTTGTCATACATGTACATTTTTTGCTTTGATTAACATCTCTAGTTGACACTGATTAACTGAGTAATCATTAACTATTAAATGTTATCATTGATTTTGATATTCCTCAGGATGAGACAAAGATAAAATCCAACCAATATCTTCAACTGGGTCACACACATAAATTGCAAGCAGCTGTGAAACTTGGTTTACAATGCTAAAGAAGAAAGCTGCTGCCGTCATCGTCATGACACCCCCCACCCCTGATTTTCCCCACTGGGACGATTAAATGTCAACAATTTGATAAGCTAACTAATGATGGGGAAATTCATCACAGAGGTCTTTAACACTCTCACCTGTGATGCACCAAAACTGGAAAAAGAAGAAACGACAATATATTTTCAAAATTGAAATCCTCTGTACCTGCACGTAAGTCTGTAACTAATCACAGTTTTGCTGTTCTCAGAATGTCTTCACAGAGTTTCTTGTAGTGCCACATGTCGCCCTTGACTCGTTTTCGGAGCACCCCAATGTACGACGTCTTCGTTACGGCACAAACCTCCAGGTCAAACGCAAGTCGCACTCGACCCCAGTCGTCAGTGACAGTGCACCGCAGGGCAAAACTGGTAAAAAGAAAGTGTTTAACAATTTTAGATTCAATAAATTAAAATTGTTGTGAAACAGAAAAAGAAAAGGAACATTTAAAGAAACCTCAGAAAATTTTAAACTACAGCCCCTCCAGCATTTGAATTAGAAAGTGAGAGGGGAAAGTGACTGTTGCCACATTCCTACTTAATTATAGCAAACAAGCATTCTAAGAGTACTGCTAAAGCAATACATGTCTCCTACCGGGCCCAGATTTATTTTGTATCCCAGAGCTAAGTTCAAGGGCCAACAAGTAAATCACTATGAAAGTCGATTTTAATCTGTAAGAGTACATGATAAAGCTATATTAAAATTTCAGCTCAATATCTGGAGATGTTAAAAAAAAAAAATCCTGAAAAAAAAAGCATTTTGAGAGTATTGGTAAAGCAATACATGTCCCCTACTGGGCCCCAATAATTTTTTTCGTGTCACGTAAATTCAAGGGTCATAACTCTGAAAAGTGGGTAAATCACCATGAAACTTCAACTTGATCAGTCAAACTATATACAAATAATTAAGCTATATAAAAGATTTAATCTTGATATCTCCAGACACTTCAAAAACCCGGAAAGCAAATTTTCACATCTTCTAAGTTCAAGGGCCATAACTTCATTATAAAAGTCAAACTAGATCTGTAACAGTTCATGATACATCTATACAAAATATTTCATCTCAATATCTAAAGGTCTTCCGAAAAAAAAAGAGTCTGGAAAACAAATTTTAACATCTAAGTTAAAGGGCCATAACTCCCATCAAAACTGGCTAAATTATCATGGAAGTCAAACGTGATCTGTAACAGTACATGATGAAACTATACAAAACATTTCAGCTCAGTATCTCAAAACATTCTGCAAAAAAACATCAGGAAAACATGTGGGACAGCCAACAGACAGATGGACATGAAACCTATAGTCCCCTCTGGTTGGACTAATAAATGTTCTTATGTCCTAAGTTCAAAGGCCATAACTCTTGTCAAAAAATGGGTAAATTTCCATGCAAGTCGAACTTGATCTGAAACTGTACACGATAAAGCTAAACACAAAATTTCAGTTCAATGTGAATTAAACAAATTTAAATCCTATAATCCTGTCCAGATAGATTGGTAGGGGACCAATAATCTCCTACATGCCCTTTCCAACAGAAATGAAAGTACATACTAGTCATGGGATTCAGGCTTTCTCTCAGAAAACAATTAAGATTTTTCCATTATTTTAAGGGTACATAATTTTAACCTTTGTAGCATGGGATGGAATAAAAATGTCCACCAATCCTTCAATTCATCACACCAGAGGCAAACTGTTACCCAGAATAATTTTGCTGTTATGCATGAAAAGCAAACATGCTTACGTAGACAGCTCACTCCATTCTGTCACTCATTACCTAGGTGTTAAAAATACCAGTTACGCAAAACCTGTATTTGTTTTGTATTTAACTAAAGCATGGGTCGTAATGTTCAATAGCTGAATGAATGCCCAAAATAGACTTACTCGCTCTGCTTATAAGGAATGCACTTTGTTTCCAGGGTGGTCTTCATGCACCGTAACACATACTCCGGACTGAACTCATTGGTGCGGTACACATTATGCAGCGACTGAAAAGACAACACGGTACTGGCTAATGACAAAATTTCACAGGGTTGAAAATTAGCAGTCGCCTGTGGCGACCTTTATTGGCTAAGGGTGACTAAGAATTTTACAAAGGTAGTCCGTTGGGCGACCATCGATTTTAGGGTCTGATGAGTATAGCACTCGTTAAAAAAAAAAATATACTGATACTGAATCAAATATGACAAAACACACTACAGATCTGGCAGCAGAAGTCACCGAACATGTTCTATATTTTGACAGTGCCAACACAATAAATAAAGATACAATTCATATAAAAGACATTAAAATCTACAGTCTCAAATAATATTTTATTGGGGGGTAAAAGTGCAGTGTAAATTAAAACAATTTTTTTTTAGAAATTACCATCAAACTACATCAAACTCTTTTGTTTTCTGATAAATGTTTTAAGGCAACTGATGAAAAATCCAAGGTAATCTGAATGACACAATCTTAATACATGATCAGGGCCGTATCTCTGCACAAAGCAGAGTTTAAATGGTCATTATACAAAACGGTGAATGCTTCCATGGATATCAATCTAGTGCCTCGTCTATAGGAGAAATTCCACTCCTGAAGAAATCATTTGCTGGGGATTCCATCCCTCTTGCATCGACACAAAGTTTATTCCATCCATATTGCATCGCCATGAAGAGGACTGCCAATCCTAGACTAATTAGCATGCACAGTTCTATGTTTAGTATCTTTGCAGGGTTCAAACTTAATGGTCGCCCGATCGCCACTGGCGACTGAAAACGATGACGGGCGACTGAAAACTGACAGTAAGGTTGCCCGCCTGGCGACCGATTTTTGTCGTCTTCCTTCTCTTATAATCTGTTTGCAATATTGTAGGGTTTTTTAGAAAATATGATTTGGGCAAGTAAAAATAGTCCCGGGCAAGTGAAAGTGCTGTCACCACTTGCCCGGATGGCAACTCAAAAGAAAAGTTAAGCGCAGACACTTTCTTTGTACTGCATTATCTTTTACTCTGTATTAAAAATGAGTTTAATATGCCTAACTTAATGCGTTGGCTTAGCGCAGATAATTTTTGTTTTTTTGTTTTTGTTGGTTTGTTTAACGACGCACTCAACACATTTTAATTACGGTTATATCGGCGTCGGACATATGGTTATGTCGAGAAAAAACCCCAGTGGTCAGCTGACGGGGATCGATCCTAGACCGATCGCGCATCAGGCGGGCACTGTACCACTGGGCCACGCTGCCCGCTAGAGCGCAGATAATGCCAGGATTAAACCGCACACACATCGGCTGCTTGATCAGATAGGGAAAGCCACTCCCACCGGTCGCTGATTGGCCCGCTAGCAGTGGCGGCAACAAGCGAGTATTCGAGCCTGCTGTCATGCCTGGTACCATGCCAGTCTAATAAGCATGCAAACGCTTGCGGTACTGACGCATAAAGTACCTGCTTAAATTTGATTAGAAAGATGGCCGAGTTTGAAGTTGAAAAGTGGGCAGAGGAGAATGAAATAACACCTGCAACCATTATAGCACTGAAAGAAAAAGGATTTTCTACGAAACGAGCATTAACTAAACTCACTCCAGAACTAATCGCTAAACACTTTCAAACGGGAAACAAAGCGATTTTACCAGCCCAGGCTCTGCTCTTAGAAGACGCCATTTTCTCCATTCAAGAAAAAACTTCAAAACTGCAGCCATTGGATCCTGTTGTTCAAAAGTGCCAGTCCAAAATAAGTAACAACCAAGAAATGAGCTATGAGGACATCATGGCAGTAGTGACAAGTGAGCTGAATGCCGAGAAGACCAGACCAGCCAACGCCGCAAACCCAAACGGTACGTCTGTTCTTCACACGTTATTATCAGCGAGTACTGAGGGTTTACCTACGACAGCGAAAAGACCGACATTCCGTGATGTACGAGATTTTATCCATCATACTACGAATGAAAATGTTCATGACGACGAAGGATTCTCCTTAGGGCCTCTTGAAATTAAAATGAAAAGACAAAAACTTGCCCTAGAAAAGCTAACAGTAGCACAGTATTTCGAGGGGTCACTCAGAATAATGAAAGAAATGATTGAAAACGACGGCATGACGATAGACGGTGTTAACAAATATGTTGACTATTTAGTCAAAGTGTCCACTTTTGCTCAGGCCTTTAACTGGAATTCTGTTGCCAGATATGATCATGCATACAGACAAGACCAGCATGCTGCAGGCTTCCCGTGGGCATCGGATAACACCTATCTGATGCAACTACATCTCCGTGAAAAAAAATGAAAGTACCAACCAGTCATCCAGTCGTCCTGTGACGTCACGGAACAAGAAAGACCCCAAGACGGGAAATGTTGTATGTGAAAGATGGAATGGACGAAGGGGGTGTTCGCTACCAGAGTGCAAGTTTGCTCACGTGTGCTTCATGTGCTACTCGACCGATCATGGCGAATTCAACCACCGAAGGCCGGTTTCAGACCATACTGCAACAAAAAACTAGATACTGCGCACTCTAGATCGGTGTTCTCTGATCTAGGGTGTAAACTGGCGAAATGGACTACTGAACTAGAAAATGATCCAGATAAAGACTTCATCCTAGACGGAATTATTAATGGATTTTCTATAGTAGACGATATTGATATAGTACCAACCCCAGTTAAAGTTGCCAATTCAGGCTCGGCTTTAAAGCCGGGAGTCAAACATAAAGTTGAACAACAGATATGTGCGGAAATAAAAGAAGGAAACTATATAAGGGTCAACTCACCACCTCTCGTGATTAGTTCACTTAGTGCCGTCCCCAAACCAGACGGGGACATTAGACTTATTCATGACTGTAGCAGGCCAATAGGGCAAAGTGTAAATGATTATGCTGTTAAAGAGCCGTTTTCTTGTGATTCTGTTAACGATGTATTAAATGCTATAAAGCCAGGCTGGTATATGGCGAAAGTGGATTTAAAATCTGCTTACCGATCAGTAAATATACACCCTGCCTGTTACAAATATACGGGATTAAGCTGGGTGTTTAATGATTCAAAACATGAAACTTATTTTATTGATAAGAAACTTCCCTTTGGTGCTAGAAAAAGTCCAAACATTTTTCACCGAATAACCCAATCTGTAAAACGTATGATGATATGCAGAGGTTTCACTGCAACTGTTGTATTTTACGATGACTTTCTAGTAGCTGCGGAATCGTTTGAAGAATGTAAAACTGCTTACAGTACACTAATCGGGTTACTTCGAAATTTAGGTTTCAAAATTAACTGGACCAAAGTGATTGACCCATGTAACAAATTAACATTTTTAGGTATTGCTATAGATACAGTAGCGGGCACAGTTTCCCTTGAAAATGAACGGGTGGGGAAACTCTGCGATTTGTTGAGAACATTTACGTTTAAAAAACGCGCAACACGCAGACAGCTAGAAAGTCTAGCGGGTAAGTTGAACTGGGCGTCTTTTGTCATTCCATGGGGGAGACTGCATATTAGACGAACGTTTGACCTAATTTCATTACTCAAAGAGCCACACCATAAGTGCTGCTTGCCAAGTATTCAAGATGATATTCGGTGGTGGATGTTTCATTTGCAGCATAGCAATAACACGAAATTAATCTGGGACAGTCGCCCTGTTGTGCCGGTAATTACCGATGCGTGCATAAATGGGGGCGGAGCTTTCTGCTTGGGGGACTGGACT
Source organism: Dracogyra subfuscus (assembly GCA_016106625.1). Lineage (NCBI taxonomy): Eukaryota > Metazoa > Mollusca > Gastropoda > Neomphalida > Peltospiridae > Dracogyra > Dracogyra subfuscus. Next base: position 10,101 of record JAECMU010169419.1, read on the forward strand.
TACACTTCGTGGTTGCTAGACGCGCCCAACATCGCTAATGAACATATTAATGTAAAAGAACTGGCTATGACTATAATGGCGGTAGATAGATGGGCCCCTTTACTTAAGGGACATCACTTCGTGATTCAAACAGATAACACCGCAGCGTGCGCTATTATAAATGCAGGATCAACCAGAAACAATATAGCTTTAAAACTTTTAGATTGGCTTAGCTATTTATGATTAAAGTACAATGTAACTGTAGAAGCTCAATACATTAAAGGCAGTGATAATGTTTTAGCCGATTCAATATCTAGACTGCATGAACCAGGGCAAATTACCAAATTTGTAAGTACTGTATTGCTATTGTTAGGCACACAGACCCCAGCCTACTACTGGCTCCCTTTACATATGTCTAAAGCTTCTTTGTTCTCCATCCGTTATCAGGTGAAAGAATGGCAGCGTTTACATGCGACCTAGACAGAGAAGCCGAGTTTTGGATTAGCCATGCCTTAGCACAGTCTACCAAGAAAGTTTATGCAACTCATAAAAGAGCCTATCTAAAGTTCTGCGAACTGCAAGACTGCCAACCAGTGCCAGCAACTACCGACACGATCGTCCGATACATCGCATACCTAGCCCGCAGCAAGTCGTTTAAAACAGTGTCCCAGTACATTAACATTATTCGAATTCTTCATGCTGACCTAGGCATTACTAATCCTCTTTTAGATAATTTTAAAGTAAAAGCTATTCTTAGAGGGGTTAAGCGTGTTAAAGGTCATTTCACCCATCAGAAACGGCCTCTGGCTCTGGAAGACCTTAAACTAATTAAAACTCATTTAGATTTCACAATTACAGAAGATATCCAGATGTGGGCAGCTATCCTGACTGCTTTCTTTGGCCTGCTCCGTGTCAGTAACATCGCGGGTGATTATAAACATCCAGGGGATAAATGTCTAAAACGTCAAGATCTCAGCCTGTTGCCATCTGGTTGTGTACTTCGTGTCAATGCTTCCAAAACAATTCAGTTTAAAGAGCGGGTCCACCCCGTGGCTCTTCCTCTGCTTCCCGGCAATGTGTTATGTCCAACCACAGCTGTGCTCTCTTTCATTAAAGTTGCAGGAAATTTAGCACCTTACCATCTGTGTACTCGAGTGTTTCGTAATAGACTCAAGGACTTGTTGATCAAGGCGGGGCTTGATAGTGCCAATTACAACACGCATTCCTTACGTCGAGGGGGAGCCACATGGCTTGTATGCTCTGGGGTTCCTCTCCCTGTCGTCCGAGTTCTGGGGGATTGGAAAAGTGATGCAATTTTTGATTACATCCAGCCCTCACCTCAAACCAAACATTTAATACTACAGTCTGCTACCAAAACAAATATCTAACTACCCCTACATATGGATTTGGGAATTCAATTATATTTTTACTAAGTAGGCCTAGTAATACATGTACATTGTTGTGGGGGAAAGAGGAATATCAGATGTATTGTTTTCTTAATATTGTTATTATTGTACTTAGCTTATACTTGTAGTTTATTTGAAGCAATAAATGCCTCATGCCCGTATTTGTGTGTTGCGTTTTAAGCGTTGGCTTAGCGCAGATAATGCCAGGATTAAACCGCACACACATGGGCTGCTTGATCAGATAGCGAAAGCCACGCCCACCGGTCGCTGATTGGCCCGCTAGCAGTGGCGGCAACAAGCGAGTATTCGAGCCTGCTGTCATGCCTGGTACCATGCCAGTCTAATAGGCATGCAAACGCTTGCGGTACTGACGCATAAAGTACCTGCTTAAATTTGATCCCTCCCACCCACACCTTTATATATAAATTCTTATCATGTAGTAGTTAATTATGATAATTAATGCCAGTATGAAGGAATTCAATTATATTTTTACTAAGTAGGCCTAGTAATACATGTACATTGTTGTGGGGGAAAGAGGAATATCAGATGTATTGTTTTCTTAATATTGTTATTATTGTAGTTAGCTTATACTTGTAGTTTAATTGAAGCAATAAATGCCTCATGCCCGTATTTGTGTGTTGCCTTTTAAGGTAGTTTGTAAAGAAATAGGTTTATTTATACTGGATTTTTTTTTTTCAATGTTTTTTTTTTTATTTGAGTTGGTATGGGTTTTAAATGTAATGACATGTTTTTATATGAATTTTAACTTTATTCGTTATGAAGTTAAATGCCAATACATCAGTTTTCTTTAACACAACTGGATTATATACGGTGATCACATGATTATTCTTAAACAACAAAAACATTTTGGCTGTGCAGTTAAATTCCAGTGTGATAATTGGAGGGCTAGTTGAATTTGACACGGGCCAGTAACAATTTTCTTGAATTAGCCCTGCTGGCAACCATGGTTTTCATGGGTTTTTTTATGCTGGCAAATCAGTTCACTTTTATCAAAGTTAACTGATCTTTGGAAGTAGTGTGCATTCTCTTTGTGCAAAATTTTTGCTTTTGTTTGTGGGGTGTTTTTGAGGAATGTGTGTGACTTTATAATTTCTGAATCTTTTTGTCAGTTTAGGAAATTAGAAATGTTAAAGATCACGGTATTTACCAACAATGAATTCTTTTGTAAAATGGCCATAAATTCAGTCATAACACAGATACACATCAACACATATGTTATCTCTATTGCATCTTACCATTAGCTGAGGTTATCACTAATCCCCTTTGTTGACAACATCAACTATAAGTTGAAAATGTTTATTCTAACTTAGTTGTGCTACATTGTGTTAAAAAAAATATAGAAGTCACAAATATTAAAACAGATAAAAGCACTGATGTTTTACTGTTTTATGACTATCTTTAAGGTATATAGAACAGTTATCCCATGAAAGAAAGCATTAAAAGAAATTTCTCTTTCATATATGCTATGAAGTAATTACATTTAACAAGCCTCATCCCGAGTCGAAATGTTCACCACCTCAAGTTTACTTTTTCTATCCCACATGACCACATATGATGGAGTCTTATATTAGTAATGACAGAATTTGGTCATGACTAGATATATTTCAGAGGCTTGTAAAATTTAACTAATGACTCAATAGTGAGACATAAAAAAACACCTACTTTAACTTTCCGTGGAGCGACATCTGCAGAACCTTTTTGTTTTTTGGGAGTCAGCATGTTGAAGACTTTCTCCAGACTGCCGAACACAGAGCCCTTCCTGAACTTGGACGCGCTGCCGGGAGTCGACATGTGTGCTCGGCACAACCCTTCATCTACAGACGTAGTTCTGAAAAAACAGCATCACAAATAAAATAAAATAGACAAACAATAGTTTTTAAATACACTAGAGCATATTTGTAACCTATGAATTTTGGGGAATATTCCAGTAATACAATATTTTATAATACGTGAAAATTTCAAGGTGTAATTAATGTAAAATGTTGACCAAATAGTACTATTTCCACTTAAAAATAGCTGTACTTGTTTTAAGTAATGGAAACAAGCGGTGTCCTAAATTGGAATTTTAAGTTTAATGAGAATGTTATCAGTTTGCTGGCATAGTAGTAAGATGTTTGGAACATGTTTACACTTTAAAACTTTACTTTCTTTAACAACATTAATTACTAGAGCACATTGATTTAGTAATCATCGGCTATTGGATGTCAAACATTTTGGTAATGTTTCACACCATATCAGAGGAAACCCACTAAATTTTTCCATTAGCAGCAATGGATCTTTTATATGCACTTTCGAAACATACAGAACAGCGCATATACCAGTTGTGAGGTTCTGGTTGGGAAGAGGGCAATGACAATGAGAGAATGGGTCCACTGAGGTGCTTCGACTTCGACACAAGCACCTGATCCCACCATATGTTTGCCACAATACATTTTTAATGCCTTAATTCTTATTTACAGTATGTGTCTATATATTTAGTGCATTACTGATAATCACAAAAGGGGACAGGACTTAGCCCAGTGGTAAAGCGCTAGCCTGATGTGTGTTCAGTTTGGGATCAATTCCGGTAGGTAGGCCCATTGAATTATTTCTTGCTTTAGTCAATTCACATATCAGACACCATGGTATGTGCTATCCTGTCCGTGGGATTTGTTCATATAAAAGATCGCTTGCTAATAATAAAAAATGTTAATAAATCAATGTGCTCTAGTGGTGTCATTAAACAAAACAAACTTCTTTTTTTCTGATCATCACAATATTTGCAGTGGCTCAAACTTCCATTTGATATCCTAATATAGATTTTCCAAAACGCAGGAAATTACTGGGAGATAAAATTCAATTTGGGCTACAAGAAACCTTGGGATGACCAGAAGCAAACTGAATGCACAGACATTGGTATTCTACAACAGACAATTAATTTAATATGTCATTTTTGTCATTAATAAACAGGGTCTATTAACTGGAAACATGTTAGCCAGAGCAAACTCGCAACTCTCTTTCAATTTTATTCTTTGTTCTGATTAAAAACAAATTCAAATTATTGTCAATAATAATTTTTTTTAAACCATCACACATCCATAGAACTCACTTCTTTCCAGCACAGATGGGGCTGTTTTCAATTGCACTTAAAGCATTCAGCTGTGAATCATATGATCGTGATGGTGACAGTGTTGTGTTAACATAACTCTTATCAGCAGATTTGATAGGAGTGCAGACTACAAAGAATACAAACAAAGTTATTATAACAGTTGGACTAACACGAGTTGATCTGGGTAAGAAAATAATCAAATGCAGCAATTTCTAACAACATGGCCAACACTTAAAACATTTGCTAAAAAACATTCTCTGCTAATTTAATTTTATGTCTTTTTGTGCATCTCTTTTTCTACACCACAATCCCCACTATAAGAGAATAAAAATAAAAGAAATATTCTACAAGTTATTCTCAGCATATTCTCATAGGTTTCATTAGTAAACACCCATATAAACAATTCCAGTCTCTAAACTGTTCAACATTTACTTGTAAATTCAACAGTATCTATAATTAAATATTATTTTCATGTTAATAGTCATTACCATGAATGAATAAAACAATCCACATTTTACAAATATGTTGTTGGAAAAATGGGAACAAGCTAGGAATCAGAAGCAAAATAAGGTAATTAATACAAACAAGCAGGAATACTCATGCATATATATTCAGTGGGAAGATATTTGTAGCCATCTCGTGCAGGGTCTATTCTAATACTGTAAGATACTTTATTTTCGAGGGGTGTAATTTTCGCGCTAAAGAAAAATCACCATGTTCGCGGAATTAATATTTCACGCATCCTTGATTAAACTTTTTTTTTTTTTTAACACCACCATTATTTATCAATAAATCCTGTTTTTATTGTCAATGCATAAGCAATATTAACTGTCGGTACCTTGACATGGGCTTAATTAGTCCATCAATTAAGACTTGGTCTACAAATAAAGACGACCAATTGATCGTGTCGGCATTCTACCAGATCAAATGATTGGTGTTATAACAGGTAAAGGGTCTCACTGTGATTAGGTAAATGCTTGTAAGCATTGTATTATATAAAGAGGTGTTAATCTTTGTAATTCAGTACCATCCACAATGTCTTTACTTCCCCGAAACCCAAAACGCCCGGTTTGCCAAATCCATGCGAAAGAAAAACTGAAAACGAGGCAGAAACAATAGTTGCAGCAAATACGTCAGTTGACAAGCTGACGTCACAGGATACTCCTAAAAAGCGAAAGCGTGGTGAAGAAATAAAGGAGGTCTTTCTTAAACAGGTGAGCGATACAGTAAGCAAACATTCAATTCCAGACAAGTTGGTAATTAACTGGGACCATCGGGGTGATTGGACCATGGAAGAGAGAGGCGCTAAACAGGTGACAATAACGGGTGTTGATGACAAACGACAGATCACGGTTTTGTTGGCGATCACCAAAAGTGGAGACATGTTACCACCCCAAGTCATCTACGCTGGAAAAACAGACCGGGTCATCTACAACAATTAATCGGTCACAATCTGTTTGGTAAAATTAAGTTCCCACGAAAAAAAAGGTATTTTACAGTAGATTACACAGAAAAGCAATACAAGATGACAAATATTTAAACTTTTTATCACAGTAACTAACAAAAGCTTTTTGCATGGAATGTTTGGTTTTGTACATTTTGTTACTAAATCGAGTACATGCAGTTTCCTCACCCCACCATACCTCACATATTTCAAGCAAACTTTGCACCATCCCTGTTTATTTTTTTCTAAAACTTGAGTTATGGAAGGTAACAAAAAAAAAAGGTTGTTTGTATTCTTATTCTTTTGAATGCTTCATTCAGACTTCCTTGTGTTTGTCATCCCAAATAAAGTTAAATTTTAGGCAAACACTGGATTTTTCTTGGGAGCGGTTTCTAACTTGGGCAGGAGGGAGTTAGTGCGGAGGTTTTTCTAAGTCTTTGCATTATCCTAAATTTGTAAAAAAAAAGAAGCTATTAACCAAAATTCTTTGTCTACTCGTCTATTATTACAGTAAAAACATCTCGCAGATCCAACCACTGACCTCTACATTACAGATTACGAGAGGACATTTAAAAAAACCTTCAGACAAGTTGTGGCAGCTATCAGATTGTCACTGCCAGTTACACCATGCAAGCTATATATGGATACACAAGCTCAGGCATTTCGACAGCTACATA
>JAECMU010169423.1:415-11473 GCA_016106625.1 Dracogyra subfuscus
AATCCAGATGTAATTATTTTCGTTAGGAAGATTTCTGATGACATCTGGATTGACGCGAAATCATATTGGATGGTTAATTACTAAATAAAAAGTGTTTTTTCCTCAACAATTTTGTTTCAGTAGACGCCACAATGACAAGAGGTGGAAGATATTTATCATCGGGCTGGTGACAGCTGAAGACATAGCTTTCAGACATCAAATTTCTTTCTTTAGTAGTATGACTGATGACATCTGTACTTACCTGAAATGAAGCATTTTAATGGTAAGTAATCTTCATTCTTGATTTTATGTAGACATCAATTTCTTTCATTAGCAGTATGATTTCACGTCAATCCAGATGCCATTTTTTTCGTTAGGAAGATTTCTGATGACATCTGGATTGACGTGAAATCATATTGGATGGTTAATTATTAAAGAAAAAGTTTTTTTTCCTCAACAATTTACTTTTTTTCAGTTGACGCCACCGTGACAAGAGGTGGAAGATATTTATCACCGGGCTGGTGACAGCTGAAGACGTATCTTTCAGACATTAATTTCTTTCATTAGCAGTATGACTGATGACATCTATAAATACCTGAAATGAAGCATTTTAATGGTAAGTAACCTTCATTCTTGATTTTATGTAGACATAAATCTCTTTCATTAGCAGTATGATTTCACGTCAATCCAGATGTAATTTTTTCGGTAGTAAGATTTCTGATGACATCTGGATTGACGAGAAATCATATTGGATGGTTAATTACTATATAAAAAAATGTTTTTTCCTCAACAAATGTTATTTTTCAGTAGGCGCCACAATGACAAGAGGTGGAAGATATTTATCATCGGGCTGGTGACAGCTGAAAACATAGCTTTCAGACATCAAATTTCTTTCTTTAGTAGTATGACTGATGACATCTGTACTTACCTGAAATGAAGCATTTTAATGGTAAGTAATCTTCATTCTTGATTTTATGTAGACATAAATTTCTTTCATTAGCAGTATGATTTCACGTCAATCCAGATGTCATTTTTTTTCGTTAGGAAGATTTCTGATGACATCTGGATTGACGTGAAATCATATTGGATGGTTAATTACTAAATAAAAGATGTTGAACTAGTTATGGATCACTGGTCGGTGCAAGTTCTTTACACCTACCCATTGAGCCTTGCGGAGAACTCACTCAGGGTTTGGAATCGGTATCCGGATTACAAATTCCATGCCTTGACTGGGATCCGAACCCAGTACCTACCAGCCTGTAGACCGATGGCTAACCACGACGCCACCGAGGCCGGTCGTATTCTGGCCGAAGTCCGCAGTCTGCCTTAGGTCCACTGCACTGGGCCGAGTTTGCTGTCGCAGAGTGTAGAAGTACATTCAAATTCTCTTGCTGCTAATGAAAAATTGTAGCTAAAGACTATGATGCATTAGGGTTATTTGATTTGTAAAAAGGGGGTAGAAGAAGTAGAAGTAGTCCTGGGGGAAATTTAGTAAAACATCGCAAGTTTAGGCCTACGTCTGAGACTACAGGCCCGTACGCAGGATTTTTAATGGGTCGGTGTGAATTGCTGATGGGTGGGTGCGAATTTAAAATGATAAAATCAATATAACATTTATTAAAAATAACCCCTCAAAACAACAACGATTGCGTAACGTTATTTAAATTTAAAAGATAATTTAAAGTGGACTTTTAGTAATTTGGGGTGGGGGCGCGTACGTTTGATAATAACTAGTAACTCGTTTATTATCCTATATATCTCTTGCATGTCACTCACGTTCTAATACAGGCCTATTTTCTTTCTTTCAGCTGGCCAGAGCTTTGAAGGGTTTCGGATTCTCTCGTTTTTAAGTCATGGTATAAATTATATTCACGTGTTTATCAACATCATCGTCAGTGGCATACCAACGAGAATATTGCACTTTTACCAGCCTCTTATCTATGCCATCACTTACGTCATTTTTACCGCCGTGTACCACGCGGCAGGCGGAGCCAACGACAAGGATGAACCGTATATATCTACTCGCCACTGGATTGGTCAGCACCGAACAAGGCCGGGCCAGTGGCCTTGGGCGCACTGGTTTTGGGACTCGCTATGCACTTGTTTGTATATTTTATAGCTTTTCTAAGAGAACTTGTTGCATCAAAATGCTGCGGTGCCAAAGTGACCAGTACTTCCGACGATGGCAATGAGTAGTCGACAGTGAGTGTGAAAAAACCCCAACAAGATTCAGATATAACTGAGGTGGGTTTTTTTTTTTAGGTCAGTAAGTTCATTGGATGCAACCGAGATTTGTAATGTTAAAATGCAAAATGTTAGATATTAAGAAATTATTCAGGGAACATACTCACACGCACACACATTATAGTCTGTTTTTCCCCCAGAGGTGTTTATATATACAACCGTAGGGAAATAAAATACAAGTAAACAGTTTAAACGAGAGAGCGAGCGAGCGAGTGAGAATAGATGGGGGAGAGAAGATGTTTTCTGGTAACCTTATTGCATGTGTATGTGTAATTTATATTATTTATGTACTATACCAAATAAATTCCTATAGGCGACAATTATAACGTACGAGTCAGAAACTACCATTTGCAATATATCAAACAAAATATCGCCCATAAATATAAATACTACAAAACCTCCCATAAAATATATAGTCAAGATAAACACCCATTTTGACAACAAACACTGTTGTATTTATCACCAATGACAGGACTGGTAGTATTAACTGCGCTATCAAAAGTTAGATACATTTCAAACTTTGATCCTGCCTAATGTTATATGGTATAGTGCTAACCTATTATATATTGTTTACATTATTAAATACTGTAACAATATTCGGTGAAATGTACATAATCCAGCTAACTGCTAATTAGAGCTGTGGCAAATGAATGAATGAATGGATGGATGGATGATGGGAATGTAATCCATTTCACATTCCCATTGTTTTTTCAGGATAAATATTCATTAGTGCACTAACTGCACTTGTATAAACGTTAATGACCTTATAATTAAAGCTATTTTTAGAGTTACTAGTTTGTGTGTGTTTATTTCAATTTATTGTCATCTTTCTATCCAAGTGGGGTTTTAACATGATGTTCAGGATATTCGCATTAGCTATTTGAAGTGTCTATGTACATGTATACACAATTAATTAGGAACCAGAAGATCTTTTCGGTATTTGTATTTATATATGGCACACAGTACCAACAAACCACCGTGAACACTGTTTAAGCCCCAGTCCAACTGTGGCGAATTTTGGCTGCGAACTAATACGAACCGTCATTCGTTGCCCATCGTGCATCATCGTAAAGGTTCGAATTACTTCTTATTAGTTCGCTGCCGCTTTCATATTAGATTGGGCACATCCGCAGGCCAATACGATTGTTGCGAATCCGCAAAGAACTGACACGAATACGAACCAACAAGAATTGATATGAATTGCCACGATCCATTACGAATAGGCTTCAATTCGCAGGACCCCTTGCGAATGTTTTAAACATTTAAAAAAAAATCGTATTGGCCTGCGGATGTGGCCGATCTAATACGAAAGCGGCAGCGAACTAATAAGAAGTAAATCGAATGCTGGTTCGTATTAGTTCGCAGCCATAAATCGCCACAATGGGACTGGGGCTATAGAACCAATGCGGACGCCGAATTAAAAATAAATAAAATATTGCCACCATTCGCAGGCGAATCCATTTTTTATTATTCGTATTGATTCCCCAAACTATTCGCCACAGTGGGACTGGGGCTTTACTTGCACGTCGTTTAGAAATCATCGGCAATCAAAGCGCGATACCAAATATAACACTGGCGAAAACTGCGCAAACACTCGTACTCAAGAAATCAGTGCATTCGATGCGTCCTTAGTGTTGACAAACATTGTGTTTAATGTATTATCTCCCCTCCATTACCAAGAGCTTGATGCCGAAGTCGTAGCCGAAGTCGTAGCCGAAGTGTACAGTTTGTTTTGTTTAAACGACACCACTAGAGCCTATTGATTAATTAATCATCGGCTATTAGATGTCAAACATTTGGTGATTCGGACTCGTAGTCATCAGAGTAATCCGCTACAATTTTCATAACGCAGCAAGGGATCTTTTATATGCACTTTCCTACAGATGGGAAAGCACATACCACGGCCTTTGACCAAGTACAAACCCCAATCAGTTTAATAGTAGCCTAAGTTTATGAAATTGAAGTTAAATGTACCGTTCCTGATTAATGCTCATAAAGTTTATTCAGGGTTTATTTTTCTTGTATCTTGTAGTGAAAACCGACCATGTTTCAGTTATAGTGCACTGGCTGGAACGAGAAAACCCCAGTCAGTTGAATGGTAGCCTAAATCTATGAAATTAAAGTTAAATATACAGTTCCTGAGTAATGTTCATAAACCAATTTGTTCATAAGTTAGAAATGAAGAAAACTGGAAATGGAAGAAAATTCAAATGGTGCAACATATAAGGCCATTATGTTGTCTGAGGAAGAAATATGCCAAAATCACCAATCCGTACTTCGCACATTTGGCTTGAATTTAAAATCTGAAGACATGTCCATTCCTCTTCTGTACTGGATTCCTAAACTCCATAAGAATCCATACAAAGAGAGATATATAGCGGGGTCTAGCAAATGCACCACCAAATCCTTGTCTCAAAAACTAATCATCATCCTGACCACCATCAAGGAAGGACTTTCATTATACTGTCAAAAGATATTTGAGACAAGTGGTATTAATCATATGTGGATTCTGAAGAACTCAAAAGATTTACTTGAAATCATCCAGTCTCAGTCCAGATCAACATTCACCAGTGTTAAAACATTTGATTTTCAACCCTGTACACAACAATCCCCCACGACAAGCTTAAGGAAAAACTACATTCCTTAATCAATGGGGCATTTGTTACTAAAACTGGTGAACGAAGATATGAATATATAACTATCTTCAATGGATCTGGACAATTTGTTAAGACTGCAAGTGAAAAAAGACAGAAGTACACAGAGACCTACATATGTGCAATGCTGGACTTCCTAATTGACAACATACATGTTCGATTTGGGGATAGAACATACAGACAGGAAGTGGGTATCCCCATGGGCACTATTGTGCTCCATTACTCGCCGATTTGTTTCTCTATGCATATGAATCAGATTTTCAAACTAATCTGGTTAAGTCAAAACAAAGGAATCTTGCTAAAATGTTTAATTTTACATTTCGCTATATTAATGATCTTATATCATTCAATAATAACAAGATCACAGATTACCTTTCATTGATTTACCCACCAGAGTTGGAAATAAAAGAAACTACAGATAGTGAAAAATCTGTTTCATACCTTGATCTATACATAGAGATTCAGAACGGCGACGTACTTCACACTAAGCTGTATGATAAAAGGGATGACTTCAACTTTGCAATCATCAATTTCCCATTCATTTCCAGCAATATTCCTTCTGCTCCAGCTGTTGGTGTTTATATTTCACAACTTCTGAGATATCTCAGGGCATGCACATCATATGCCGATTTTAAAGACCGACATACCATTCTGGTACAGAAGTTGTTTCATCAGGGTTATATCATCCAAGGACTCCTGAAGGCTTTCAAGACGTTTTATGGTCGACACTATGAGGCAATCTCACAATATGACGCATTATTGACAAAAATGATGTCTGATGCAATACCCTATTTTGACCTTGTACGTACATTTTCATCTTTTTGGTGAAAATGGTGTACACTTTACCATATGTAGACTTTACATAGGTGCGGTGGGTTGTGCTCATGACGGGTGCCACCGGTGGGGCAGGATATGCTCAGCTTTCGCGAACACCTGATATCATCACCATTTTAATGGTGATTCATGAGTGCATGCCATCATAGTCCTATGTATTCCATTGGTATCTGTGCGGGTGTGTGTTGCGGACTGGGAGGTGCAGGAAGGATGAAGTCTCTTTGGCGGTGCAGGAAAGATGAAATACTGCCGTATCTCCTTTGGCGGTGCAGGAAAGATGAAATACACCCTGCCGGTCCCCGGGCTGTTAGCAACTCGCCCCATAGTGGATAATGGAAACTATCACGACATTGTATAGAACGTCCTATGGACTCTGCCTTGTGGCACCACACCAGCATTTGTCGTGTCGTTACTGGTTGTAGCTTTGTCGTGTCGTTACTAGCAGCTTGATATAGTCCGGTTTAGGAAATAGGTCCTCATTAGAAAAATAATAATAAATAGAAATATTTAGTTTTCAAAGTTTTCTTTGATGATTACAGGTAGATTGACCATTGTAGTAATTAAATGACCCAGTATTTGTACATTATTTGGTATTGTCATTACTAAGGAAAAGCATTTTTAAGTGCGTTGTGCGGTCAGATGGAAATGGGTGCATAATAGCAAAATGAGACGGGGCCCCGACATTTGGATGGATAATTAAAATTTGTTGTGGTCAACCCGTATTGATTTTTTACATGCCAGTCGACAAGTGACTGTAGGTTCAAAAATTGGTAGTCACTTAATCCTTGCGATATCATGCTATTTTTTACACAATTTAATCCGAGGCATTATTAGCATGTAGATCCATTGGAAAATAAATGGTGGTGTGCAACGTTGTGCAGATATACGATTTTGACTGCGCCATGGTTTTGTCGTTTAGATTTATTGGGTATTTGTTTCATGTACCTTGTAGTGAAAGCAGTCATGTTACATTCTTTCGTCCAATAATCTTTCACAAAATTGTGAGAGTCGCCGCCATAAGAAGGTACTATAGAAAAAGTCTGCTGTTGTTGTTGCAGTGCTGGATACAACAGAACAGAACTTTGTGCAAATAATTGGCTGAATGTGGTCAATTATATGAATCGTGCGCATGAGCACAATTTCTTTCCGTCTCCAGTGGTAAATATTACTGATATGCATTGTATCTTCTTCAGTGTGAACACCGTCGGTGTACACTGACTGTGCGACACATTTTGGTGGAGTGTGATCATCTCAAGTCGACAAGAAATGATATATACGGCAACAGAAATGTTTTGGAATCGTTTAAATTACATCCAGAATTAATTGTAAAGTTTTTGAAACACTTATTATACTTATACTTACCGTAACTTTATGTATCGTATTATATTTTTTTCCCCACAACTCCTTACACTGTGGTTTTACATGAATATATATACATGTATATAATATGTTCATTTACTTACCATTTCTGACATCCAATAGCCGACATGTATTTTTGTGCTGGGGTGTCTTTACATAACCAACCATTCATTCATTCATTCCAGGCGGGCACAATATTACTGATATGCATTGTATCATTATTAAAGGGACATTCCTGCGTCTGCTGCACTTGTTAAGATGTTATCAACTAACAAATACTTTTTAACGATTGTAATTACATATCAAACATATTTTTCTGCATAAAATATTAGTGGCTGTATATTAAACGTGTTTCTGGTCGTTCTAATATTTGTACTAGGTTAAATCCAAAATCAAGTTTGGGTTTCTTACAAATATTAAGACGACCAAAAACACATTGAATATACGGACATTGATATTCTAAACAAGAAAATATATTTAATATGTAAGTTTAATCGTAGAAATATTTTATTTGTCGGAAACATCTTACAATGCAGCAAACTCAGGAATGTCCTTTAATGAATTCAGTGGAAAACAACAAATAACACTTTTACAGGAATATAAATTTTTTTTAATATCAAACAGTTGCACTACTAATTGCACGATGGTAATCAAATAGTTTAATTTTAAAATAAAGATAATTATGGCACGATACATTGCATTTCATTACATATCTAAAATGTGGAAAAATAAAATTCTAAATTTAGTTATGGACAAGTTTGGTGAAGATGACAGATGACGGAAAAACACGGCATCAGTTTGGCGTTGATGATGCTGTTGTTGTCTTTGACAGTTAAGTTTAATTACATGTATCAAGGTTTAAGATGTTCGCAAAATCACCAATGCCTAATAAAGTTGAATTTGGTGAATTTATTTTATTGTAAATTGGACAAGAAATGTAATTCAAAAATCGCGCGCCCCATGTAGATCCATCGCTATTTTAGATCCATCGCCGTTTGGACAAATGAAAGTTAAATCTGTCTACACAGTTTCTGAATTAATTCGACACATACTGTTTTGGCTACAGCTTAAATCCTGATATACTTGTTTTAAATTTTAAACAAAATATTATGAAACATTAAAAAATGTTTTATTGAAATCACCTTAAATTATAATACGGTTTTTTTTTTTAAGACAGGGAAGGGATATGATTTGGTGATAGGCGTTCATCTGAAGTGCGAGGTCTCGCAGGATCGATTCCCTCGGTGATCTATCACGACAGATAAGACAAGACTAGTATGTCAAAGGACGTGACCGGGAAATTAGTATTTTACTTACCGACAGTTCAGCACATTTAAAATTGTACGGTTATTTGGTGTAACATGTTTTGTTTTTCCTACTCGTGATCGGGACTAAGAGCGAGGGAAGACCCGTGGTCACAAGACAGGCTACTTTTAACAAAAAAGGCAGCAATGAATCTTTTTATATGCACTTTCTTATACAGTGGCTTTATGTGTATTAGTCGGGGCGATGGTATGTACTCGGACGGCGATCGGTCCCACGTACCCATTGTGGTATTAATTAAAATATCACAGATCAATGCATATTATACCTATCTTCATTTTGTAATTTTGTCTTTGGTTAGCAATAAATAAGGTGACACTGTTATGGGCCCTGTTTTAGGAAGTGATCTTAACGCTAAAATCACCTTACATGCATAATTGCCGTATGTACATAAGGTGATCTTAGTGCTAAGGTCGCTTCGTAAAACGGGGCCCTGCAGTGCAATACAGTGTGTAAGAATATACACAGTGCTTCTATATTTGGCCAAATGATGATCAACTGTGACATACCATCGTCCATTATATCAACTCTCTCAAAAACCAGTTTGCGCAAACGATAATTTTGACAATTTACTTTTCCTACTATTTCTCCCATCCCTGGCCATGCAAGACAGGCGCATTCCATGACGTCAGCCCATGCGGAATACATCTTTATTACCTACGAGGTACAGCATAACAAGGGTCATATTTATCGTACGATTTCCCTCGTATGTCATAACTAAATCGTATGTCCTCCTGGCATTGTCGTTTAACGATTGGCTGTTTTAAGACTACATTTCTTTCTGATTGGTTGATATGACATTCTAGCTGATTTTGAATTTTAATCACGTCAGTATTCCCATGACGTCACTTTATACCTCCTTACAGTAACACGAAACTGGGTACATGACGTTTCCATTTTCAAGGCGCTGGGAAATTGCCAATGTAAAATTGCTATTGAATTTGTTTTTAATATATTATTAATTATTTATACAAAAGTTAGTCAGTGCAAATGCGCCACCCACTGAAGTTATGCAGATATCAGGACACAAGAACATTAAAAGTATAAACAATTGCTCCCGCGTCACAGAAGATAATCACAAGGCACTCAGTAATCTCATTGTCGATCGCGCCGTTGAATCAAATCGTGTCGGTAATAAACAGAATATTACATTCGTGTCCATGGACAGACGATGTTTACTACATTCGTGCCTAAATTATCGCATTTCCCTCGCTCTTGCTTGGGAAATATTATAATTTAGGCACTCATGGACACTCATATAATATCCTCTATATCTTGTATGACCACGTGACTTCTGTTGTTTGAGCTGATGTTAACATTGGGTGACGTCACGTAAACGGCAAAATAACGCAAGAAATGCTTTTTATATTTCATAAAAACAAGGCAACCTGGTGTCATAATGAAATTATACTATTATTTTCGGTTTATACTTTTATTGCGATCTTTTCAATGGTTATGATTATTTTATTGTAAGATAAAAAAAACACAAAAAAACAATGTAGGTTTTTCATTTTTTCCCAAAATGCTTGTTTTTCATCTACTGGATGGGAGAAAAATAATCCTCCATTATGTATCCATGTGAGACAGGGCTATTCCACCCTCGGGTACATAATATGATGTCAGGGACTCGGCAAGCCTCGTCTCTGACAACAAATTATGTACCCTCGGGTGGAATAGCCCTGTCCCACATGGACACATATGAAGTATTCTTTTAGTCATAGTCTGGTGTGATCTCATCACTGACTGACAACTCCCGGCGGAAAGAGTCGAGCCGTAAACCGTTAGGCCTTATGCTGCTGCATATCCTGTTGTAGACATTGAAGCGTCGCTGATTTTCAACCTGTTCTCGAGACATGGAGATGGGAGGCCGACGCTGCTGGTATTGCACCCTGTTGAGCTTGTGTCGCACTGTTCTGTACCGCTGCTGAAACATCTTCTCGTACTGTGTTGTTGTCGTCTGAACGTCGTTGCTCTCGTCGCTCGAATAATCAGCCTCTTCGTTGATTGTAGACATCAGGGCTTCTGATGTCTGGCCCGATGTTCTGTCATCATCATCGTCGTCTTCGTCGTCATCAAAACTGTCGTAGTCGGGAGCCATCATTTCGACGTCGTCAACCATGACACTCTGGAGTTTCTTGGCCTCGCGAATAGCGTCTAGTGAACTCCGGTCGTCGTCGTCGTCCTTCGCACACAGTCTCAGTTTGGTGCTGGCTATTAGATGGAGGAATGTGCCCCACTGGTGCACCAACATCCCGAAGAACTGTACTGCCACCAGCAGAGAAAAGAATAAGAGAAACACCACAGAAAAAGGCTCGTATTTGCCTGCTATGAAGAACAAATCTCTGAGTTGCTCTTCCTTCATCTGAAGCTGGAGTATCAACAACGTAAACATCAAATTTATCAGAAAATATGCAAATACTATGTTGTTACGAGCACTGATTAAATCTGCCTTAATCTTGTCTTGCTTTTCTTTGTTAAGTGTTTGTGGTTTTAAATACTCCTCAATAATAACATCCCAAAATCGTTTTTCCTCATCGTCTATATGTTTTATATCATCTGAATCTGGATTTTGGCTTGGTAAATGTTTTGCCCAGTGTTTAGCATCTTTAATGATGAAGACTTTCTGTTTCGTTGGTCTTGAAGGTCTTCGAAGTTCTTCCACTAC
>JAECMU010169466.1:0-11311 GCA_016106625.1 Dracogyra subfuscus
TTCTGAACAAAATATTAATTATAAGTTTCAAAAGATAAAAGAAATAAAAAGTACCTTTTGTCAGATATATCATATCAAAAAATTACCGTTGGATAAGTTGTATTTACTGTGTACGCATCCAAAACAAGGGTGCGAAAAATGACTGTCGTCGACCTTAGTTTTATGTTTTGGCAGAACACATGTTGACATATCTAACGTTCAAAATGTTAATAATTATAAATATTGTTTATCAAAAAGTGCAATATGTCAATATGCTAGACTTTTAATAAATTCTTCTTAAATCTGGTAGATATTTATTGTAATTACTTAATATTGGCGTGTTTATATTTAAATAATTCTAACAACTGTTTTGTATTATTTTTGACACATCGGTATAATAGTTAATAATTATAAGATACTAATCAAGCTTCCATTTTGTATCCTGTTTATGTCCCGAATGAAATAGTTTTCAGTTGTCAAGAGCTTAAGCGAGTAACTGTGAAAATTATTTCATTAGGAACATGAACATGATATAGAATGGTAGCGAGTTTAGTATCCTATAATAGAATCAATCACAGAAGTGAACTCATCCCTTTTTTTTAATGGTTACAGTTTTTACGGTCCCAGTAAAGATATTCACGGGGTCGGTGTGGGGTCCTTCCGACCCCTAGGGGAAACACTGCCTATTTATTACCGATAATCGATGTTAATGTGTATCATATCGTTTCGTTGACATTTCTGTAAGATTGTAGTGTGCTAATTGATGACGTCAAAGTGTTACGTCCCACTTAGCATTCTAGTGGAACGAATCACTTTGATATATGTACCAAGATATTTGTAATCATATGGGTAAAAAATGTGATTTATAACAAACTCTTGCAAAATATTTTTCTACGAACCATCTTCAGAAACTTTCGTCTTAAAACTGCTTTGTTATATAATTCCTGGTGCATTTTTATGACCACATATTTTATTAAGAGTACTATTGTTTTGACTTTGACAATAAGTAATTTCAACTTGTTAATTATTATAATGTCCTGACTTCTCAGTTTATAGGGTCATAGCTAGTTAAAAGGGGGCAGTAAAGAAAATGATGACACAGTAATAAAGAGTTCATTTGAGCTAAATGAAAATGGCATTGTTCCATGTATTCCCTGCTCCCCAACTCGCCCAACAGTTACATCAATGATTTGAGGCATTAGCGATTTATCATAAGACTTGCTCACTTGTTTGCATCTCACAATTATTGTTTACTGTACTGTAAATCTAACACGAGTTGTATCAGCAAATATTATGAGCATGTTGATTGTAGTAATTTTGTTGTAGTTTTCCCTAGAAGTATGGCAGAGTATAGTGCATTAAACATTTAGGGTTATTTTTACCATTGCCAGGGCACTTGTTTTTTTCATTACAAAAATCTTTACAAGGTTTTACTTAAATACACTGATAATAATAAAATAAAATAAAATAAAATGTTGTTAATTTATCTACATGTGTATTGATAAATGTTTTATTATTAAGGATCAAACCTGTATTGTAATTGGTACAATTATTATTATTATTATTATTCCAGTTATGACAGTTCCTTGTTAAAACATGCTAAATTTTTTGAGGTCAGGTCTGTTTCCTGAGGGGTTAGTGTTAGCTAAAGGAACATAGACATGATACAACTTTTTATACCTATGAAGTCTCTAGTAAAATTGTACCAAAGTGCTCAAAATGTCATGTAAAGTTATTAAATGCTTTGTGAAGACAACCCTCCCGGACTCTACATTGTCCTCTATTGATACTTGGCAGTTATGCACAATAGTTTAATTTCTCTACTTTTAAAATGTTATAATAGAGTTCAGTAGCCTAATCAACAAAAATATTCATTGTTGGTTTGTGAACTATTATATCAAGTAAAATTATTTCATTATTAAGTTAATCAAGATATTTGGATTTACTGAAACCACAATACTCCCGGTACATATAATATTAGCTAAAATTTATGATCTAGAGATTATCATATGAGCGCATGTGTCATACTTATTTTACAAAATGAGTGTCAGGATTTGGTATTGCCCAAGCGAGAGCGATGGTAATACATGTATCCTGACACTAGTTTCGTAAAATCAGTACGACTTGCATGAGAGAGTAATAATTTCTTTATTATCCATATTACGCACGTCGTTTTCTTTGTGAATAACAAGACCCAACTCAAAATGATATATATAGTTTGTATTTATACTATTGTGAAAGCCAGTTAGGATGACTAGCACATCTGAATTGCAACTCCATATTGACAAAGGACTGGCTGCTCTTTTAATTAATATGCCACAGCCCTTGATGTACCAGTTATATATTACTACATGTGTATGAGTTACCAAAAACTGCTTTTTCAGTGTCTGTAAATTGGTTGGTATTAGGGGTGTTAGGCATAGGCAGTTTCAGCCATGGGGTTCAGCTAGGGTTAACTAGCATTCCCCTCCCCTTTCTCCAACCCCACCCCAGCCCACTACACTGAAGCTATCAATGTGACTGGCATACCCCTGGGAGAAATATCAAGTGCTAATAATCTTTCCATGCCTCAAAGGCCAAGCCATGTTCATAAAGTCTGTAAATGTATGTTATAAACATATACAATATATTTGTACAAAACTTAGTTAACTGTTTTCATCATTTTAATTTCTTGATTATTTGATCTCAGTGCAGCCAATTTGTATGTAACAAATGACATTTGTACGTTTATTTGTTTGTTGTTGATTTATTTGCATGTTTAAGTAGGAAACAGTTGTTTCAATAAATGAAGATATTTATGTACCAAGATGACCAGTGTAGCTCAGTTTCTACTGTTTTAAGACCCAAACTTACTCAAGTTCATTATAGTGTTGATCATCTGAGAATTATATAGTTTTGTTCTTCTAGTAATGAACATGACAGAGTACATTAAGATTAAATAAAAGCCTTTATATAAAAAGTTTAATTTTATACTTTACTATTAAAATGCAAGAAGTCATTCATGTTACCAGTAAATGTGTAACTACATTTTGTATTTACATAACAGAATAACTTTCATGTGAAACTACCTTGTTAAAAGCAACAATACATTCTGGGCATAAAATATTGCTGCTGTAGTGTATTAATTTCATTGCAGCAAAAATATTTGATCCCAACTACAGATTTTCAAAGCTATCTTAGCACTACAACATCATAAAACTGTCTTAAGCTATGTTACTAAAACACACACACGGTTTTAAGATATTGCAGTGCTAGGATAGCTTTAAAAATCTGGGCCCTGATTATTTGTTAAATTTGAACATTAAGGTTAGAAATTTAGAATTTTGAACATTAAGGTTAGAAATTTAGAATAATCATTCTGGAGTACCTTATGTTCTTGCATATAACATAGTCCATTAAGTTCATGATTGACAAATAACCGTGGATGGAATGGAATGATTGTTTAATGCGCACATTCAGAGCAAGCTGTTGTAGTGCACGCTTGTCCTGGGCACAGGTGCCAGCTCGTCTGTCCAGTACAGGAAAGAATAACCATGGTTTTGTTATGCAGATTAAATACAGTAATTGCTATCCCTACAAACAGGCTTTGAAGGTATCAAACTGCGCAAAATGTGTCTGTGTGTAATGTAAAATAAAATGAATTAACCCCTACTGGCTGTGTAGAATGTTAAGAGCCATTATCGTATACAAACCCAGTACTTACTAACCTGATGGCTTAACCACTACATCATAGTAGTTACGAACGTTTCCTTTTATATAGTCAGTAAAAAGGAAGGCTATCCATTGTGAAATATGTGCAATATATTTAGATTGTAAATTTTTATCTGTTAAGCCTACCACATATTTGATTAAGTCGTAGTACACATTACAAACATTATACAAATGTTAAACATGTTAAGGTTGCCACATAAATACTTTAAAACACCTTACAAAAATTGTTATAATTATACAAATTGTTAAAATCAAAGCAAAGCAGGTATTATAATGTTAGAAAGCAATGTAGATTTTTTTTTCCCCGTGGAAGTAAAAGTATTTATTATTACACAAGTTATGGTATATAATTATCATTATGTTCCATATATTAGCTTGCAGCACAATTCTAAAATCTTATATTTGTTTATTGCAAATTGCATATCATTTTATAAAACATGTACACATACCAATAATCAAGAACAGAATGCCAAATGTGTATTGTTTTCTTTGCATTAGTTAATGCTCAGTTTATATATTTTGCTGATGACTTGGATCAAAATTTAGATTTACACAAATATATTTTTATGCTTGGTGCAATGAATTATATACCTGAACAGTCCTATAAATATAATTTTAGAAATAAAAATATATGAAACATTTGTCTTCTTGTGTTATGTATACTGGCCATTAAAGTAGTATTATGAAAAATAGGTGATCTTTGTTGGAAAGTTCTATATCAACAGGGTTAGCTCTGCCACTCACCAAATTCTCCAATTGCGAATTTTGGGAACAATTTGCAAATTTTATTTTAATTTGGCGGAAAAATAATTCCTACAATAATTGATATTTGCATTTTTGGACATATTTGGTGAAATGGTTTGCACTCCAGAGCTAGCCCTGATCAATATACACATGTAAAAAAAAAGAAAACAAGATTTACCAGAATTCATTTGTACGGTACTTTTATGTAGATGACCATCTTTACGAGAGGAATTGTCTCCCCCATAAGTAGATGAGATTTGACTGTTGGAATGTTTATTTGACCTGTAGGATAAATAGTATGAAAATAAAGCCACTTAAAAAAAGAAGAAAAAGATTCTGAGGCCAATATGCTCGAGCAACAGTGATTGTAGTGACTTTTTACTAAATACACTATTTATAGGTATTTATAACAGTTGTTTCAGTTTCTGCCGGTCTTTACAGCTACTGAAATAAAAGTTAGAAAACAACAAAATAGCAAATGACAATGATATAATAAATTCCAGTTTGTCTGAAGAAACCCAACAATATTATACAGGTTATGTAACGAGAGGACCAGGCAGTCCAAGTTTGTGTTTATGTGACCACTGTGTCTGTATATGGTCTGAAATCAAATGGGTTTGTTGGAAAAACAGGATATCAAACTATACTAACCAGTCATTGACCAGCTGTGACTAATGCTCTTATAACTTAACTAGATGGTGTTCATTGGTAAAGACTACAATAATGGCTGTGTCATCTAAATAACAATGTCAGTATTTTGACCATTATTTAATTGTGATTTTAAAAAATTGCTATGGAAAAAATATAAATACAGTGGACTTGTCTAAACTGGACTCACTTCGTACCGTCGAAATAGTCCAGTTTACATAGAGGACCAATTTAGACAGAGCTATGGTTCTTAAACGATCGACAAATCGTGATCAACAATGACATTTGAACCCATGGATGGTTGGGAAACACAGTCATACAAGCCATTGTATGATTATAATTACATATCAAATATACTTTTCTGCATAAAATACTTGTGGCTGCATATTAAATGTCTTTCTGGTCATTCTAATATTTGTACGAAGTTAAATTTCATTTTATTTCCTAAAACATAAATTTGTTTGTACGTACAAAATTATTTGAATACAAAATTGAGTTTAGGCTTTTGTTGTTTAATCCAATTAAGGTTCTAGAATAGAGTCCTGGGCACAGACCTTGGTTATCTGGACTCTGTATGCAGGGCAGGGATTAGCAGTTACTAGTAAGAGAGAAGTTGGTGTACCACCTTACTGAGCCATTAAAACTCACTCTTTGTGGGAGCCGGTACTAGGATGAGAAGACAGTACCTAGCCACTTGAGAACAAAACTGTCATTGACCCCCCTCAAAAAAAGAAAGAAAAAAAAAGAAAAATAAAGAGAGGCTGAAATGACCTCAAGTTGTTATAGAATATTAAGATTGTTTCGTCTGACAAAAGATAAAACATCCACACATATATACATCTTTATTGAAATAAAATATTTAGTACATGTATTTGGTTGAAAAATCAAGCAATCATGAATAATTACTTTTCCAGTCTTTGCAACTGACCATAAATAGGGTAAATTCATTATTTCAGTGCAGTGAGGTGACAATAAATCTAAAATAGAAAAACACCTATATTAAGCAATTATTTCTGTTAATTCCATCAAACAATATACACATAATAATTTGCACCAACATAAGTTTTGAATTTTTGTTACTAAAAAAGTGTGTGTGCGTGGGGAAAGAGTGTCCTTACTTTTAAAGTCTGAACCACATAGTTCACAACCATGATACATTACTCTTTAATTACCATTACATTTATCCACAGTTTGGCAAGACCTAAATCATTAAAAAATAATTACAATGACACAGACCCTACATTCCAGATTCAACTTGTCTTAACACAAAAAGCATGCAAAAACTTCTGCCAGCTGCCATTTGGCCTTTTTTTAAATGGAACATTCTTCAAGTGGGTGGGTGGAAAATTGTGGAAGCTGATTTTGATCTATATAATTCTGGCCCAGTGATTATAAACCTTAAAGTCAGACTTTATTAAAGTCCAGACTTTAACATCATGGCAACACCATTCAAATTGCATTATGTTCAAAGTCTAGACTTTTATAAGGTTTTATAAGCACGGGCCCTTACTGCATGTTATGTTACATCACATCATTCCACCCTTCTTGCTTTCTCTCCTAGAAGATCTGTGAAGTCAATATGAGTGACATGGTCACAGTCTGGTGTGCGGAATCTGTGCCATTGTTACAGTACTATTTTGGGAGTTTTCTTTCTCACAATTTATGTCTCGACAAAATGAGATAAAATCTAGTGGTAATTAAAGGCTGGAGAATAATTTATTGTAGTTGTGAATTATGTGGTTTGGACTTATATGTGACCATCACATCCACAAAGAGCCACTGCTCCTCATGTATAAAAACAAAGGCACAATATTAGTAGATGGTTTTAAATAATGATTAACAAAAAAATATTTTTATTATAATAACTTGCTAACTCATCTGCATTCTTAATCCCAAAACATTACCTACGTATATTCATATACACATCCTTGCATATATGCATGTTTACAACATTTAATCTATGAATTGACTAGGTAGGAAGAATTTAAATACTAACTGCTTGTTAATTCATAATGGAAAAAATATATAAAAAGCTTCGATATATTAAAATTTAAATCTATGAGCTGTTCATAATTTAATTATAAAAGAAATTACATTGGTTAGTCATTGTTATTTCATACTGGAATGTTTAAATCTATTAGCTACTTATTTAATATTAGAAGAAAAAAAAGTAATGTTAAAGCATTTGGTACTTAAGTCTATTAATTTTCAAATACCAGACTTCAGAAATTAAATTAAAATGCCAAAAATATACAAGAAAGATTACACTGAATACAATAAAATGTTTGGCACAAATCTTTGTTACTATAAATTTCAAAACATTTAAAAGAAAATGTACCTTTCGAATAACCTTTATAAAATAATGTTATTAGTATGTTGCAATGCATACATAATTAATCATTCAACATAAAATATCTTTAAAAAACAACAAAACAAAAACATGTAGTTTGTTTTCTTGGAAGCCATTCACACTGTTTCCCCAACTCTTCAACATCAACTCTTCTCTGTTGTTCTCCACATTGCAGTCACTGATTGACAACACTGTGTATACAGTTCATGAGACAAACGGTTCAGAATTCTCTTCTCTAGCAGTATCTGTGACTGTTCAACACACTTCCGACGGTTCAGACTTGAAGAGTTCACACAGACCCATGTCTTTCTTCTCGACATCGTCCAAGCTTGCCTGTTTCTGCTTCTTACTGAACATTGGTGGCAGTGTTTTGTAGTGAATCTCCCTCTGGAATTTCTGTCCCACATTTTTCTGTGAATATGAAAAGAAGTTAAAGAATTGTTTATTTTTTATTTTTTTAAAATTACACTATGTCTTCTCTACAACTCGCACATCTTCAGATTTCACTAGAGCATAAATTAATTAATCATCAGCCATTGTGTGAAACATCTGGCAATACAGACATTATAACTTTCAAAGGAAACCTGCTACATTGTTCCATCAGCAGAAAGAGATATTTTCTACAGTCAGAACAGACAGTATCACAGCCTTGGAAACCAGTTATTTAAAAATGAAAAAAAAATTAAAACAAGTTATTACTCTCATTTTAAGATAATGATATTCAGATATGACACTAACAATGTCCTCACATATTGTTACATCTTCCAAATAGCAGCAACAGTCCTTCATAAATATTATCTCACATTCAGACTAACACATACGTACCACATCCTGTGGCATACCATCCACTGAATACCATTAGAACAGAGTAAAAATAGAATTATGTTAAACCACAAAAGTTAAAAAATGGACAACAATGTTTACACAACTGACCAACACTGATCTACAAAACTGGTGAATGTCATAGCAGAGGCAAAGTTGATGTGTTGGGGTTATACTACTGAGTGGAAATACACACTTGAATCACTTACCCCGATTATTTCATAAACCAAGCACTTAAATGCCTCTTTCTTCTTTTTCTCTGATATCTGTTTCTGTGGATTACATGGCAATATTTTCTCATCAAAAGACTGAAATATAAAAAAAAGCATTTCTTTCTTGAAAATATTATTCCAATTTCAAAATACAGAATTTGCTTGCCTTCTGTTAAACATCTGTGTATCAGTGTAACGAACATCTGTGCTCACTCAGTTTTTCAAATAGTTTTTTCTACTGGCAGAAGCTTTTAGCTATTGACCTTTCGTTTGTTCAGTTAAATCCTAAACTTCAGCCTGGAGGATTGATTGTTTGAATTCTATTCAGTAGATGTAAATTTATTTGTTGCAGTAAATTAGTTGGTTAACACTCCCTCTACCACCAAAAATAATGTATTTCAAAATCATAGAAATGGTGAAAAGAGATGAGCACATGTTATTGTTGGAGTGAAGAGGACTGTGATAGTAAAAATTGAAAGATGAACAAGAAGAAAAGATGGAATCTCAAACAATTTCACAGCATTCCTAGCAACACTATAGGAAATGGAAAAATTAAGGAATCAAAACAATTACTATTAACAGGCATGGTGGAAGCAAGTAGACATTGGGGGTGAGGGCCGACTGAGATTGAGGGTGCAAAGCAAAGTCTCTAGGGTTTTTTGGGGTATGCTCTGTAAATATTTGTTAACTAGATGTCAGAAAATGCAATATTCTGCATTCTACATGTAAAATTCATCTCTGCCTTAAGATTTACTACCAATAATATTTTTGATTGAGAATTAATGCCTGACTAAACAACTTACCTTGACAACATGTTCAGTTACATGTGGAATTTGTAGAAGCACCTTACTAATTTCTGGAAACAAGGGTCTCTGTTAAAAAAAAAGAAGAAGAATACCAGATTAACAACAAGACTCAATAAATATAAAGATATATCTGCACCATCTACAATTCACCAAAAATTGTGATTAATATAAATATCTTTATCTACTTTTTAGAAGTAATCTTTTAGTCTTGGAATTTGATGAGAAAATAATGCAAACAATCAGTAGGTAGAAACCGTAAAATAAAAATAAAATTAAAACTAGATGCTAAAATGTCCATCTTGAAATAATATTTTAATGGCAAATTGTCACTTTCTTGTAGTCTTTTTGTTTTTTGACGTCCATGTAAAACAATCTAGCACACACACCAGAGAATAAAATGAAGCCAATGTAACTTACCAGTACTTCATAGACTTGTAGTCCAAGAAAGAGCAGCTGAGCCTGGCATGATTCGTGCTGGCCATGAACTTGCAGTCCCGCCAGAACACACGAGAACACGTTTGCAGCTGCCTCCGCTGTCATCATGTTGTTGGCCACAACCTGTAGCACATTGAGGCATTACTTGACAATATCACACACTAATAGCCTGAGTGTCCTCTAGCCCTATTCTGTTTATGTATGTGAATACGGCTAGAGTGAACTCTTAGTCTTAAAAATTGTCAATTTTGACATTTTTGGTAACTAAATAGGTTGTTATGTAATGTGTCTAAAATACAAAGTGTCTTAAATATTGTGTCACAGACTTTTAATTTGATTATTTTAAACTTACATGTTTCTGACTAGTACGAATGCTACAAGATGAAATCTAACATCTCTATTTGAAACAGTTAGATAAGGGTGTTAGATTTCTTCTTACATCATTTGTGCTAGTCAGTAACATGCTTTTATGAGTTGCTATGAGTAAATCTTTAAAAGATCAGACAAAAGTTCTCTAGTGTCAGTAATAATAAGTGTAAACAATAAGGGCCAAATTTACAAAGCCTGTTTTACCTAAAATGTAGGTGTTTAAGCATTGTAAATGCAATTAAATTTGTCCCATTACAGTTTGGTCCTCATTTTACCATTTGATAATCTAATGGTTAACACTAAAAAAAAAATCAGTTTAAACAGAGAGATACACAGTATATAAATGCATATGAAATTTAACTTTAAAAGGTATCACCTCTGTCAATTGCATGTCCTAATCTGTGTTTGGATTAAAAAAATAAAACTTGATTTTAATATATTATTTACAATTATTATAACCATTAAACAAAGCAGAAAAGCACATAAAAAGATAAATTCTTTATGGTTTAAATATGTATTGTGTCTTTTATTACGGTAAGATTAGTCAACAGGTTTTGTATTAAAGAATACTATGCACTATAACTTTATGAGCTGAAATATTTTGATTCCAATTTACCTGTTTAAGCATTGCCAAACAAACAGTTGAACATTTGTTACAAGTGGCGGTGTCATTCCATGACAGACTGACAAACACACATAAGAACACGGCTGGAAATGGGCCCTGTAAACAAAAAACAAACAAACATTAATTTTGACTTTTTTTTTTATGTTTGTTGTCATACACAGCTGTCTTAAACCACAAAAGAATTAAGAATTGAGCTTACATCTGTTGTCATATACAGCTGCCCAAGATATAAACAGAAAACAATTAAGGACTGAGCTTACATTGGTTCTCATACACAGCTGCCCAAGATATAAACAGAAAACAATTAAGGACTGAGCTTACATCTGTTGTCATACACAGCTGCCCGAGATATAAACAGAAAACAATTAAGGACTGAGCTTACATCTGTTGTCATATACAGCTGCCCGAGATATAAAAAGAAAACAATTAAGGACTGAGCTTACATCGGTTCTCATACACAGCTGCCCAAGATATAAACAGAAAACAATTAAGGACTGAGCTTACATCTGTTGTCATACACAGCTGCCCAATATATAAACAGAAAACAATTAAGGACTGAGCTTACATCTGTTGTCATACACAGCTGCCCGAGATATAAACAGAAAACAAT